>JADANK010000581.1:0-28889 GCA_021292215.1 Lophura nycthemera
GCCAGCGTGGCCGGGCCCCAATGCAGTCCCAATGCAGCCCCCAATGGGGCTCCAATGGGCCCATGCCCCAAACCCCAAGAGTCCCAACGCAGGCCCCGACCCCTGGGCGCGCAACTTACTCTGCAGAGTGGAAGGGTGATGGGGGAGAAGGCCGACAGAAGGAGTCAGTGGGTCGGAAATGCAGGGGTGGGGATGGGGTTGGGAGGGATGGGGATGGAAATGGGGGGGGTGGGGTGGGATGGGATGGAGGATGGGTGGGGGTGGGATGGGGATGGGGTGGGGGTGGGGATGGAAAATAGGATGGGAGGGGGATGGGATGGAGATGGGTGGGATGGGGTGGGGGGTGGGGGTGGGGGGAATGGGATGAGATGGAAATGGGTGGGATGGGTGGGATGGGTGGGATGGGTGGGGATGGGGTGGGGATGGGGGAAGAAAGGGATGGGTGGGATGGGAGGATGGAGTTGGTGGGGGGGTGGGTGGGGTGGGGGGGTGGGGATGGGTGGGGTGGGGGGGGGGTGGGGATGGGGGGGTGGGGGTGGGTGGGTGGGTGGGATGGGTGGGTGGGGTGGGTGGGGGTGGGGTGGGTGGGGGGGGGGGCCGGGGTTTGTGTGTGTGGGGCTGCCCCCACCCCCGGCCCCGCGCTCGGGGCTGCTCGCGGCCCGGGCCCGCTGCGTTGCGGCAGCGTGGTTGGACGCGGGGGCGCAGCTGCCGGCTCCGGGCCAGCGCTGCAGGTAACCGTGCCCAGTCAAGCCCGCGGGGCCAACGGGGCGCTTGCGCTGCGGGGGCCATCCCGGGTGCCCACGGTGGCCATGTGCCCCATGCGCTGCCCCATCGCTGCCCCATAGGCTGCTCCCCGGATATCCTGCCCCCCCCCATCAACTGCCCCCCATCCTTCCTGCCCCCCATCCGTCACTGTTCCCCCCCCCAAATATCTGTCCCCCCATCCCTCCCCCCCCCCCCATACTGTCCCCCCAAACACGGCCCCCCTCACCCATCGGCTTGCCCCCCACCAACACCGCCCCCCCCAATCCGCACCCCTCATCACTTCCCCCCCCACAGGGAACTCTCCCCCCATATATTCCTGCCCCCCATCCCCCCTGCCCCCCCATACCCCCTGCCCCCCCATACCCCCCGCCCCCCCCTAGTGCTGTCCCCCCATCCCTGCCCCCTACCATCAAAGCACTGCCCCTCCACCATCCCTGTCCCCCCTCCAATTTCTTGTCCCCCCCCTCCATCCTCCCCATCCATCCCTGCCCCCCACACATCTCCCTCCTCCCCCCCCCAGATCACTGCCCCCCATACCCATTTGCCCCCCCGGTCCATCACGCCCCCCCGCCATGCTTGGCCCCCCATCCATCCCCACCCCACCCATCCCTGCCCCCCCAACCCCCCCCCCCCCCCACATCCCTGCCCCCCCCATAGCCACTGGGCCCCCCCCCATTCCCATCCCTGTCCCCAACCTCAGGCCCCCGGGCCATCAATCCCCCCCCATGCACTGCCCCCCCATCCACCCCACCATAACCATCCCTGCCCCCCCCCCAATTCCCCATCCCTGTCCCCCCCCCCCACATCCCTGCCCCCCATACCTCCGGTTCCCCCCATTCACCCGCCCCCCCGGTAAACCCACTGCCCCCCCCCCCCCCATAGCATTCCCCCACCCCCTACCCCCCTCACTCCTTGTCACCCCCATCCATCCCGCCCCCCACCAAATCCCTTTCCCCCCCCCCACACGCCCCCATACCTCACTGTGCCCCCCAACCTCATGACCCCCCCGGTTCATCACTGCCCCCCCCCAAGCATTGCCCCCACCCATCCCCACCCCTATTTACCCGCCCCCAACCACCCTGCCCCCCCCACATCACTGCCCCCCCCCCATCCATCCCTGCCCCCCCCATTCCTCCCGCCCAATCATCCCCGCCCCCCAATCCATCCCTAAAACCCCCCCCCCCATCCCCCCCTGCCCCCCCCCAATAAACGCCCCCCCCCAACTCGCCCCTGGCCCCCCCCCACCCCCCCGCCCCTTTGTGCCGCCCCGCGGTTGCCGCTCCCGCCCGGCCGCCCAAAAGAATGGGGCTTCAAGCGCACACAATGACCGCGCGGGGAGGGGGGGCGGGGATACCCGCTGGGGGGGGCTGGGGAGGGCGGGGGTGCCATTGGGGGGGGGGGGGGGACGGGGAGTGGCCGTGACCATAGAGTGGGGGGTCGATGGGGGGGGGATGCATGGGATGAGGGGGGGCCGTGGGGTAGGGGGGTTCCGAGGGATGAGGGGGGGGGGGGCAGAAGAAATAGGGGTATCCACGGGATGGGGGGGGGCGTGGGGGTTGGGGTGTCCGTGGGATGAGGGGGAGGGGTCGAGGGATGGGGTCCCCGTGGGGTGGGGGCTCCGGTCCTTCCGCAGTGTGAGAAGGGCCGCGCTGCCCCCCCTCAGCCCCCCCCCAGACAAAGCCACAGCCCCAGGTCCGCCCCCTATGACCACCCCACCCGGAGCCTCCCCCCCTCCACCCCCCCCCACCATCATCTCCCCACCCCGGAGCCGCCCCCTATGACCACCCCCGTCTCGGAGCCGCCCCCTATGACCACCGCCGCCCCCGTGCCCCCCCTCCCCCGGGGCCGCCCTATGCATCGCATCGCGGGGGGGGGGGGAGGCACAGCAGCTCCGACCCCATAGGACCCAGCCAGAAACCCCTCCCTCCTCACTCCCCACCCCCTTGGAGCCACGCTGGTGAGGGGGGGGCAACGCAGCTCTGACCCCATGGGACCCACCTTGAGTCCCCTACCCCCCCGGGACCCCACGCAGTGCGGGGGGGCACAGCATCTCTGACCCCATAGGACCCACCCAGAGACCCCTGCCCCCCCGGCACCCCACGCTATGGGGGGGGCACAGCATCTCTGACCCCATAGGACCCACCCAGAGCCCCCTCCCCCCGGGACCCCACGCTATGGGGTGGGTACCGCGACTCCGACCCCATAGGACCCACCCAGAGCATCCTCTCCCCCCGCGACCCCATGCAATGGGGGGGCGGGGGGGGGGGCCCCAGCCTCTCCTAGCCCACACCCACCCCACCCGAGCCCCCTCCCCCCCCAGGACCCCACGCTATGGAGGGGGCACAGCATCTCTGACCCCATAGGACCCACCCAAATCCCCCTCCCCCCTCCGGGACCCCACGCTATGGGGGGGGGGAAAGCATTTCTGACCCCATAGGACCCACCCAGAGCCCCCTCCCCCTCAGCAGGTGCCGGGCTGGGGGGGGGGGGGCGGGGCGGGGCGGGCCGAGCAATGGGGCGGGGGGGAGGTTGGGGGGGGGGTTGGGGGGGGTGCGGAGCGGTGGGAACGGCGTCGTCGCCCCTCCCCCCCCGCGGATGGCTGCGGGGCCGCGGGGGTTTCCCCGGTAACGGCGCCGAAGGGGTTAAAGGGGCAGCGCGGCCGCTTTGTGCCGCCGGCGGCCGAGGGGGGCGGGCGGGGAACGAAGAGACCCCAAAAAGCCCCCAGAACCGCCGCCATGTGCGGAACCGGGGATGGATGCGGGGTGAGAGGGGGGGGCGGGGGGGCTGGGGGGGGGGCAGCGCCCCGATGGGCGGCGGGGGAGCGGGAGGGGGAGGGGCTGAGTGTGAGTGTGAGGGAGCGAGTGAGTGTGTATGGGGCTGGGTGTGTGTATATGGGATTGTGAGTGTGTATGGGGCTGTGTTTATATAGGGCTGGGTGTGCATGGGGCTGTGAGTGTGTATGGGGCTGTGAGTGTGTGTATGGGGCTGCGTGAGTGTGTATGGGGCTGTGAGAGTGTGTTTATGGGGCTGGGTGTGTTTATGGGGCTGTGTGAGTGTGTATGGGGCTGTGTGAGTGCATATAGGGCTGTGTGCATATATATAGAGCTGTGTGCATGTATATAGAGTTGTGAGTGTGTATGGGTCTGGGTGTGTTTATATAGGGCTGTGAGTGTGCATGGGGCTGTGAGTGTATATGGGGCTGTGAGTGTGTATGGGTCTGGGTGTGTTTATATAGGACTGTGAGTGTGCATGGGGCTGTGTGTGTGTATACGGGGCTGTGTGAGTGTGTATGGGGCTGTGAGTGTTTATATAGGGCTGTGTGAGTGTGTGTATGGGGCTGTGAGTGTGTATATGGGGCTGTGTGTGTACATGGGGCTGTGTGTGTTTATATGGGGCTGTGTGAGTGTGTATATAGGGCTGTGAATGTGTGTGTATACGGGGCTGTGTGAGTGTGTGTATGGGGCTGTGAGTATATATGGGGCTGTGAGTGTGTATATGGGGCTGTGTGTGCATGATGCTGTGTGAGTGTGCATGGGGCTGTGTGTATATGGGGCTGTGTGTGCATGCATGGTGCAGGTGCTGAGAGCACGGTGCTCTGTGTGCATGCACGGTGCAGTTGCTGCATGCGGTGCACGATGCTGTGAGTGGTGCAGGTGCTGTGTGCACGGTGCCCTGTGTGCATGCATGGTGCAGGTGCTGCGTGTGGCGCACGATGCTGCGGCTGGTGCAGGTGCTGAGAGCATGGTGCCCTGTGTGCATGCATGGTGCAGATGCTGCATGTGGTGCACAATGCTGTGAGTGGTGCAGGTGCTGTGTGCACGGTGCCCTGTGTGCATGCATGGTACAGGGCTGTGTGCATGGTGCCCTGTGTGCATGCACGGTGCAGGTGCTGCATGTGGTGCACGATGCTGTGAGTGGTGCAGGTGCTGAGTGCGTGGGGCTGTGTGTGCATGCACCATGCAGGTGCTGCATGTGGTGCACGATGCTGTGAGTGGTGCAGGTGCTGTGGGCATGGTGCTCTGCATGCATGCACGATGCAGGTGCTGAGTGCATGGGGCTGTGTGTGCATGCACGGTGCAGGTGCTGCTGTGTGTAGGGCTCCGGTTGCGTGCATTGTGCAGGAGCTGTGTGTGCTGCACGATGTTGTGAACGGTGCAGGTGCAGTGCACACGTGCGTGGTGCAGGTGCTGTGAGTAGGACACATGCTGTGCACTTGGGGCTGCGTGTGCATGCATGGTGCAGGTGCTGTGTGAATGTGGGCATCTGCAGGGTGCAGGTGCTGAGTGCGTGGGGCTGTGTGTGCATGCACGGTGCAGGTGCTGCGTGTGATGCAGTTGTGTGCATGGTGCTTTGAGTGCGTGCATGGTGCAGGTGCTGTGTGCATGTGGATGTCTGTGCATGGTGTGGGTGCTGCATGCACTGGGGCTGTGTGCAGTGCAGGTGCTGTGTGCAATGCAATGTGTGCATGCACAGTGCAGGTGCTGCGTGCACAGGGCTGTGTGCAGTGCAGGTGATGTGAGCAGCACACAACTCTGTGAGCAGCGCAGGTGCTGTGCATGGTGCACAATGCTTGTGCATGGGGCTCTGTGTGCATGCACGGTGCAGGTGCTGCATGCATGCAGGTGCTGCGTGCACGGGGCTCTGCATGCATGCACGGTGCAGGTGCTGCATGCGGTGCAGGTGCTGCGTGCACGGGGCTCTGCATGCATGGTGCAGGTGCTGCGTGCAGTGCAGGTGCTGTGTGCACAGGGCTCTGCATGCATGCACGATGCAGGTGGTGTGTGCAGTGCAGGTGCTGCGTGCAGTGCAGGTGCTGCGTGCACGGGGCTCTGCATGCATGCACGGTGCAGGTGCTGTGTGCATGGGGCTCTGCGTGCATGCACGGTGCAGCTGTGTAGTGCAGCTGCTGTGTGTAGTGCAGGCGCTGTACCCGTGGAGCTGTGTGTGCATGCGCGGTGCAGGCGCTGTGAGCGGTGCAGATGGTGTCTGCAACACACTGTGAGCATGCAGGGTGTGGGTGCTGCACGCACGGGGCTCTGTGTGCAGAGCAGGTGGCGTGCAGGTGAGTTTCTGTGTGCACGCACGGGTGTCTGTGCATGGTGTGGGTGCTGTGTGCACGGGGCTGTGTGCAGTGCAGGTGCTGTGTGCACTGGGCTCTGTGTGCAGCGCAGGTGCTGTGAGCTGTGCAGGTGCTGCGCATATGAATCTGGGTGCATGCACGGTGCAGGTGTTGCATGTGGCGCAGGTGCTGTGCACACGGGCACTGAGTGCATGCAGAGTGCAGCTGCAACACACTGTGGGCGTGCAGAGTGCAGGTGCTGCGTGAATGAGTCTCGGTGTGCATGCATGGTGCAGTGCATGCGCTGTGAGCGGTGCAGGTGCAGTGCTGCAGTGCCTGGGGTGCAGTGAGTGCATGCTGAGCGTGCCCCGGACCGTGCTGCTGTTGCACGAGCGCAGTGCCGTGGGTTGGCTGCTGTTTGTGCAACGTGGTCGCGATGTGCAGCGTGCAGGGCGTGGTGCGCGTGTGTCGGTGTGAGAACACGTGCATGCGTTGCGGAGCAGCGTCGCACACGGGGGGAGGGAATGCAGTGATGCGCTGCAGACAGATGGTGCTTTTTCTGCACCGGGTGGCAGCAGCTGCACGCCTGCCCGTGTGCTTCGTTAGCGGTGCGCCTAACGAGATGTGCAGAGGGAGGGAGGGGGCTGCGGTGCTGCAGGTGCTGCTGTGCGTGGAGCCCAGTGCTGCAGCTGTGCAGCGCTGCGCCTCAATGCAGGGCTCGGGGTGCAGCGCTGCAGTGCAGGGCTTTGGGTGCGGGGCTTTGGTGATGAACTTTGGTGCAGGGCTTTGGGTGCAGGATTTTGGATGCAGGTCTTTGGTGCAGGACTTTGGCACCTGAATTTGGCATAGGATTTTGGATGCAGGAGAGTGACACGGGGCTTTGGGTGCAGGACTTTGGGTGCAGGACTTTGGTGCAGAACTGGGTGCAGGATTTTGGGTGCAGGATTTTGGGTGCAGGACTTTGGGTGCAGGACTTCAGGTGCAGAACTTTGGCACCTGATTTTGGCACAGGACTTTGGTGCAGGATTTGGGTGCAGGACTAGGAGTGCAGGACTTCAGGTGCAGAATTTGGCACAGGATTTTGGTGCAGGACTTTGGGTGCAGGACTTTGACATAGAATTTGGCACAGGATTTTGTAGGATTTTGGTTACAGAACTTTGGGTGTAGGATTTTAGCACTTGATTTTGGCAGAGGAGGTTTTGGTGCAGGCTTTGGATGCAGGGATTTGGGTGCAGGACTTTGGCACAGGATTTAGGTGTGAGACTTTGGCACCAGATTTTGGGTGTAGGATTTTGGTGCAGGACTTTGTGTGCAGGACTTTGGCACTTGATTTTGACACAGGAGTGTGTGTGCAGGACTTTGGTGCAGGATTTGCATTGCAAGATTTGCATGCAGGACTTTGGGTGCAGGACATTGGCACAGGATTTGTGTGCCCGACTTTGTGTGCAGGACTTTGTGTGCTAAACTTTGGCACCTGATTTTGACACAAGACTTTGGGTGCAGGACTTTGGTGCAGGATTTGCGTGCAGGACTTTGGGTGCAGGATTTGCAAACAGGACTTTGGGTACAGGACAGCGTGTGCAGGACTTTGGTGCAAGATTTGCGTTACAAGATTTGCATACAGGACCTTGAGTGCAGGACATTGGCACAAGATTTGTGTGCAGGACTTTGTGTGCTAAACTTTGGCACCTGATTTTGGCACAGGACTGTGGGTGCAGGACTTTGGTGCAGGACTTTGGTTCAGGATTTGCGTGCAGGACTGTGGATGCAGGACTTTGGGTGCAGGACTTTGGTGCAAGATTTGCGTTGCAAGATTTGCATCCAGGATTTTGGGTGCAGGACATTGGCACAAGATTCGTGTGCAGAACTTTGCGTGCTAAACCTGATTTTGACACAGAACAGTGGGTGCAGGACAGTGGGTGCAGGACTTTGGGTGCAGGACTTTGGTACAAGATTTGCGTTGCAAGATTTGCATGCAGGACCTTGGTGCAGGACATTGGCACATGATTTGTGTGCTAAACTTTGGCACCTAGTTTTGACACAGGACTTTGTGTGCAGGATTTTGGCACAGGATGTTGGTGCAGGACTTTGTGTGCTAAACTTTGGCACCTGAGTTTGACACAGGACTTTGTGTGCAGGACTTTGTGTGCAAGACTTTGGTGCAGGACTTTGTGTGCTGAACTTTGGCACCTGATTTTGACACAGGACTTTGGGTACAGGATTTTGGCACAGGACAGTGGGTGCAGGACAGTGGGTGCAGGACTTTGGGTGCAGGACTTTGGGTGCAGGACTTTGATTCAAGATTTGCATGCAGGACTTTGTGTGCAGGACTTTGGCACAGGATGTTGTTGCAGGATTTTGGTGCAGCGGGCGCAGGGATTCCCGCAGCTCTGTTGACGCCCAGCCCGGCTCGTTGCAGGCCGGGATGTGAGCGCAGCCCCGCAGCGCCATGGGGAACTCGGCGAGCCGCCCCGGCTGCCTGGGCCAGAAGAGCCGCCGCCCCGAGGAGCCGCCGGGGCCGGACGGGGGCTGCGGGGCCGAACCCCACGCCGGGAAAGCGCCGACGGAGAACGGCTGGAGCGCGGCGGGGCCACGGCGCAGCCCGGTGCTGCAGCGCAGCCTCTCGGAGGCGGCGGTGCAGAACGGCAGCACCGCGTGCGTCGCATTGCGGGCGCGGGGACGGGAGGGGGCGGCCGTCTGGACCCCCCCCCGGGCGCCGCGTGGGCCGCGGTCGTGGCAGCCCGTCAGCGCGCGGGAGGTGACGGAGGTGACGGAGGTGACGGAGACCATCGTGACGGAGATCGTGGAGGTCACCTCAATACCCGGCAGGGGGGGACGCCACCGGCACCCGGACCTGGCACCGCCGCGCTGACGGATGGCACCGATGGCCACGAGGTGATGGCCGAGCAGCGGCCCCTGAAAGGGATGGCAGTCTGCCAACCCCATGGCCGTGGGGATCACAATGTCCCCAGCTGTCCCCACGGGATCACGGTACCCCTGGTTGTCCCCATGGGGACCCCAGTACCCCCAGCTGTCCCCAAGGCTGTGGGGACCCTGCTGTGCTCCCAGCTGTCCCCATGGGGACCCCGGTGCCCCCATCTGTCCGCATGGCTGTGGGGCCCTGCTGTGCCCATCTAGATGTCCCTGTGGGGACCCCAGTGCCCCCATCTGTCCCCATGGGGACCACAGTGCCTCCAGCTGTCCGCATGGCTGTGGGGCCCTGCTGTGCCCAGCTGTCCCCATGGGGACCCCAGTGCCCCCAGCTGTTCCCATGGCTATGGGGACCCCAGTGCCCCCATCTGTCCTCAAGGCTGTGAGGACCCTGCTGTGCCCATCTAGATGTCCCTGTGGGGACCCCAGTGCCCCCATTTGTCCCCATGGGGACCCCGGTGCCCCCAGCTGTCCCCAAGGCTGTGAGGACCCTGCTGTGCCCATCTGTCCCCATGGGGACCACAGTGCCCCCAGTTGTCCCCATGGCTGTGGGGACCCTGCTCGCCCAGCTGTCCCCATAGGGACCCCAGTGCCCCCAGCTGTCCCCATAGGGATCCCGGTGCCCCCATCTGTCCCCACGGCTGTGAGGACCCTGCTGTGCCCATCTGTCCCCATGGGGACCCCAGAGCCCCCATCTGTCCCTCTGGGGATCCCGGTTCTCCCTGCCCAATGCCAGGAGTCTCCACGGGTCCGTCTGCGGTGCTGCAGCCATGCGCTTGGGGCTGCTGTGGTGCTGCACATCTGCTGGGCTGCGTCGCGCCCGTTGTGCACCCTGGGGTCTGTGTGTGGTGCTGGGACAGCACTGAGCCATTCCCTGCTGTGGGGACATGGGGATGCGGGGACATCGGGATGTGGGGATTTGGGGATGTGGGGACAAGGGGATGCAGGGGATTTGGGGATGTGGGGCATGGGGACTGTGGGGACATGAGGACAAGGGGACACATAGGGACATGGGGATATGGGAACATGGGGACACTGGAGGGGATGCAGGTGGGCCAGGACCTCCCTGGCCGTGAACCTGGGGGGATCCCCCTCGCCCCAGCGGTGTCTCCCTGCAGGTGACCCCCCAGGCCGTCCCCGTCCCCGAGGACACTCCGGAGGCTCTCCTGGCGTGGGTGGCCGACATGGAGGAGCTGGTGGGCAACCAGAGGCCGCCGGCCGCTGACGTGAAGGTGGCGAAGGCGCAGCTGGAGGAGCAGAAGGTCGGCGCCGCGATGCCATGCGATGTCATGCGATGCGCCGCGATGCGATGTGCCACAATGCAATGCGCCGCAATGCGCCGCGATGCGGGGCTGCTGTTGGGGCACGGAGCCCCGGCACAGCCCCGACCCCGCATCACCCGCAGCTCCTGCGACGGCTGCTGGAGGAGCGGCGGCCCCGCGTGGAGCGTGGCCTGCAGGACGAACCCAACCGTGCAGACGTGGCCGCGCTGCGGCAGCGCTGGGGGCGGCTGCTGGAGGAGGTGCAGGAAAGGTGGGGGCGGCTGTGGGACTGCAGCGCAGAGCTGTGGTGGGGCAGGCGGCTCTGCTGGCACACAGATTGTCCCCATCCCTGTCCCCTGTCCCTTATCCCCATCACTGTCCCCTCTTTGTCCCCCATCCCTGGCCCGTGTCCCTTGTCCTCATAGTTGTCCCCATCTTTGTCCCCTCTTTCTGTCCCCTGTCCCCCATCCCTGTCCCCTGTCCCTTGTCCCCATCACTGTCCCCTCTTTGTCCCCCATCTCTGTCCCTGTCCCCATCCCCATCTTGATCCCCCATCCCTGTCTTGTGTTCCTTGTCCTCATAATTGTCTCCATCTTTGTCCCCCTTTCTGTCCCTGTCCCCATCCCCGTCTTGGTCCCCCATCCCTGTCTTGTGTCCCTTGTCCCCATAATTGTCCCTATCTTTGTCCCCCATCCCCGTTCCCATCCCTGTCCCCTGTCCCCCATTCCTGACACCCATCCCTGTCCCATTTCCCCATAACTGTCCCCATCTTTGTCCCCCATCTCTGTCCCTGTCCCCATCCCTATCCCCTGTGCCTTGTCCCCATAACTGTCCCCATCTTTGTCCCTTATCCCCATCCCTGTCCCCATCCCCATCCCCGTCCCTGTCCCTGTCCCCTGTCCCCTGTCCCCCATTCCTGACACCCATCCCTGTCCCCATCTTTGTCCCCCATCTTTGTCCCCCATCCCAGTCTCCTGTCCCATTTCCCCATAATTGTCCCCATCTTTGTCTCCCCTTTCTGTCCCTGTTCCCATCCCTTGTCCCCATAACTGTCCCCATCTTTGTCCCCCATCTCTGTCCCTGTGCCCATCCCCATCTTTGTCCCCCATCCCTGTCCCCTGTCTGTTATCCCCATAATTGTCCCCATCTTTCTCCCCCCTTTCTGTCCCTGTCCCTGTCCCCATTCCTGTCTGCAGTCCCTGTCCCATGTTCCTTGTCCCCATCCTTTCCCCCCAATCCTTGTATCCTGTCCCTGTTCCTGGCTCTTGGCCCCCATCCCAGTCCCCATCTCTGTCCCCTGTTCCCGTTTCTTGTCTCTCTCCCCTGTTCCCATCCCTGTCTTGTGTCAATTGTCCCCATCCTTGTCCCCCTCCTTGTTGCCTATCCCTGTCCTTCATCCCCATCCCTGTTCCCATCCATGTCCCCTGTCCCCTGGTCCCATTCCTGTCCCCATCCCTGTCCCGTGTCCCTTGTCCCCATCCCTGTCCCCATCTCCCATTCCTGTCCCTTTTTACTGTCCCCTGTCTCCTGTTCCCCATCCCTGTCCCATCCCTTTCCTCCCCGTCTCTGTCTGCTTTCCCCCAATCCCTGTCCCCTGTTCCTGTCCCCACGTGTGTGCTCCACGTGCCCCTTGTGAGCTCCATGCATGCGCTCTGTGTGCTCCATGTGATCTCCATGTGCACTCCCTGCACTCCATGTGAGCGTCATGTGAGCTCCATGTGCTCCATCTGCGCTCCGTGTGCACCCCATGTGCTCCATTGCACTCCATGCACTCCACGCACTCCATGCCCTCCGTGCTCTCCACATGCACTCCATGTGCACTCCATGAGCACTCCATGTGTGCTCCCTGTTCCCCACGCTCCCCACGCACTCCACGCATACTCCACACACACTCCACGCTCTCCACGCTCTCCACGTACACTCCATGCACACTTCATGCTCTCCACGCTCTCCATGCTCTATATGCTCCCCACGCTCTCCACGCACTCCATGCTCTCCATGCATTCCCCGTTCTCCATGCTCTCCACGCTTTTCACACACTCCACGCTCTCCACACACACTCCATGCACACTCCATGCTCGCCATGCACTCCACGCTCTCCACGCTCTCCACGCTCTCCACGCACACTCCACGCTCTCCATGCACTTCACACTCTCCATGCTCTCCATGCACTCCATGCACATTCCATGCTCTCCTTCCACTCCTTGCACTCAACGCTCTTCACGTTCTCCATGCACTCCATGCACACTCCATGCTCTCCTTGCACTCCTTGCACTCCACGCTCTCCACGCACACTCCATGCTCTCCGTGCTCTCCATGAACTCCATGCACACTCCATGCACACTCCGTGCACTCCACGTGCACTCCACGTGCACTCCATGCACTCCACGCTCTCCATGCACTCCATGCACACTCAGCGCTCTCCACACACTCCATGCACTCCATGCACACTCCTTGCACTCCATGCACACTCCTTGCACTCCATGCACACTCCACGCTCTCCACGTTCTCCATGCACTCCATGCACACTCAGCGCTCTCCACACACTCCATGCATTCCATGCACACTCCTTGCACTCCATGCACACTCCACGCTCTCCTTGTACTCCATGCACTCCACGCTCTCCACGCTCTCCATGAACTCCATGCACTCCATGTACACTCCATGCACTTCACGTGCATTCCATGTGCACTCCATGCACTCCATGCTCTCCTTGCACTCCCTGTTCTCCACACAGCGCATGCACCCCATGTTCACCATGGGGTCCCCGTGCCCGTCCCTCCTTCCCCCAGGTTCGTGTTCCTGGAGCGGATCGTCCCGGCGGCGCAGCGCTTCCAGCAGGGCGCCGATTCCTTCCAGGAGTGGCTGGCGGCCACCGAGCGGCTGCTGGCGCAGCTCTGGGGGACCAAGGGCTGCAGGGACAGCCTGAGGGATGCGCATCGACAGGGACAGGTGGGGGGGAATTGGGGATACAAGGAGGGTTGGGGGGAGCGGGGAGGAATTAGGGGTATGAGGAGGGTTGGGGGTGTGGGAGGAATTGGGGGTATGAGGAGGGGTTGGGGGAGGTGGGGAGAGAGTGGGGTGTGTGGGGGAATTGGGATTGAGAAGGGTTGGGGGGTGTGGGGGGAGGAATTGGGAAATGAGGAGGGTTGGGGATGTGGGGAGGGATGGGGATGTGGGAGGAATTAGGTATATGGGTAGGGTTGGGGGTGTGGGGAAGAATTAGGGGTATGAGGAGGGTTGGGGGGTGTGGGGAGGAATGGGAGGTGTGGGGAGGAATTGGGATATGGGAGGTTGCGGTGTTGGAAAGGAATTGGGATATGAGGAGGGCTGGGGGTGTGGGGAGGGATGGGGGATGTGGGGAGGAATTAGGGGCATGAGAAGGGTTGGGGGTGCGGGGAAGAATGGGGGATGTGGGGAGGAATTGGGATATGGGAAGGGTTGGGGGTGTTGGAAGGAATTAGGGATATGAGGAGGGTTTATGGGGTGTGGGGGAGGATTGGGATATGGGAAGGGTTGGGGGTTGTGGGGAGGAATTGGGAATATGAGGAGGGATGGGGGGCGTGGGGGAGATGGGGGTGTGGGGAGGGATGAGGGTCATGGGTCTGATGGGGATGTAAGGCTGGGGGATGTGGGGGAGGGCTGGGGGGTTGAGAGGCATGGGAGTGGGGGGTGTCATGGTGATAATTTGGGGGTCTGTGGGCATGAGGGCTGGGAGGCTGGGATGGGGGGCCTGAGAATATGGGGGTTGGGGGGCTTGGAACATGGAGTGGGGAGCTGAGAGGATGGGGGTGGGGGGGTCATGGGGCCCAAAGCTTGGGGGGGCTGAGAGGATGGGGGGCCTGAGAGCATGGGGGTGGGGGGGCTAGGGGACAGGGCTGGGGGGCTGAGGGCCAGGGGTGGGGGGCTGAGAATGTGGATGGGGGAACTGAGAACATGGGCTGGGGGGCTGAGAATGCATGGAGGCTGAGGGCACAGGGGTGGGGGGAGGGAGAACATAGGGGTGGGGGGGGCTGAGAATATGGGGTGGGGGTCTGACGATAATGGGGGTGGGGGACTGAGATCCTGGGGTGGTGGTCTGACATGATGGGGTGCGGATCTGACATGATGGGTGGGGGTCTGAGATGATGGGGTGAGGGGTCTGAGATGATGAGGTGGGGTCTGACATGATGGGGCGGGGGTCTGAGATGATGGGGTGGGGGTCTGCAATAATGAGATAGGGGTCTGAGATAATGGGGTGAGGGGTCTGACATGGTGAGGTGGGGTCTGACATGATGGGGTGGGGGCCTGACATAATGGGGGGGGTCTCTCCCCTCAGACCCTCTGCGAGGAGATCCGCGCGCGGCTGCCGGAGCTGCAGGATGTCCTGGAACGTGGGCAGTGTGTGCTGCACATGGTGACGGGTGGGTGGGCAGCACCATGGGGGGGGGGTGGGTAGCAGTGGGAGGACCCCATGGTGGTGGGGGTCCCTAGGGGGGCCCTGCTGTCCTGAGCTGACCTTGGGTGCATGGCACCATTTGATGCTCGCAGCTGAGGGTACTTGGGGGGTAGGGGGGGAGAGGGCCTGGAGGGCTCTGCTGCAGCCCAGGGGGAGTGAGGGGTCCATGCTGCAGGCCTGGGGGGGGGGCAATGAGAGGACGCTGCATTGCTGGGGGTCCCGGGGGTTCTGCTGTCCTGCACTGAGTTTGGGTGGGTGGGCAACATGCAATGCTCATGGCTGCAGTGGAGATGGGGGGGGGGGAGCATGAAGGGCTCTGCTGGTGGGGGACAGGGCAAGGGTGTCTGTGCTGCAACCCTGGGGGGACTGGAGAACAATAAGAGGACCCCATGGTTGGTGGGGTCTTGGGGGGGGTCCTCTTTCCTTGGGGGGGCTCTGCTCTCCTGCAGTGACTTTGGGTGCATGGCATTGTGTGATGCAGAGCTGTGGTGGGGATGGGGGGGGGGAGTTGAGCATGAGGGGGCTGTGCTGCGGCCCTTGGGGGGAAAATGGGGGGGTCCATTGCTTGCAGCACATGGGGGCCAGGTGAGAGGACCTACGGTGTTGGGGTCCTGGGGGGCTCTGCTGTCCTGCAGTAACTTTGGGTGCATGGCATCATGTGGCTGCGGTGGGGATGGGGGCTGAGGGGGGTCTGTGGAGGTCTCTGCTGCAGCCCTGGGGTGGGAGGGAGGGGGGAAGGGGGCAGTGAGAGGACCCCATAGTGTTGGGGGTCCTGGGGGCTCTGCTGTCCTGGGTGCACATCTGTCCTGTGCTGACTTTAGGTGCACGACACCATGCGATGCAGCTGCGGTGGGGATGGTGCGGGGAGAGACCGTGCATGCGGGGGGGGCTCTGCTGTAGTCCTGGGGTGGGGTGGGCAGGGGTCCATGCTGCAGCCCTGGTGGGGGTCCTGGGGGGCTCTGCTGTCCTACGGTGACTTTGGGTGCAGCTGCGGTGGAGTTGGGGGGAGGGGGTGGTAGGATAAGGGTTAGAGGGCTTTGCTGCAGCCCTGGGGTGGGGTCTGTGCTGCAGCCATGGGGGGAGGTCTGTGCTGCAGCCATGGGGGAGGGTTGTGGACAGTGAGAGAACCCTGCGGTGCTGGGGGTCCCAGGGGGCTTTGCTGTCCTGCGCTGACTTTGGATGCGTGGCATCATGCGATGCTCACAGCTGTGGTGGGCACGACGGGGGGGCTGAGCA
This sequence comes from Lophura nycthemera, assembly GCA_021292215.1. Lineage (NCBI taxonomy): Eukaryota > Metazoa > Chordata > Aves > Galliformes > Phasianidae > Lophura > Lophura nycthemera. The sequence continues at coordinate 15,692 of JADANK010000581.1, forward strand.
CCCGGAGGTCTATGCTGGGGGTGGGGGTGGGGGCTGCAGCTCCTTGCACTGCACTGGGGGTGATGGAGGGGGGGGGTGTGTGTTGGGGGGGGGTGTTGGGTCAGCCCCACGGGCAGCAGAGGGTGTGGGGCTGTGAGCCCCACGGCGCCGTTGTGCTGCAGGGGAGGAGGCGGCGCTGGCGCAGGAGAGGCTGGAATGGCTGCGGATGCGGTACCTGATCGCGGCGCAGAGCAGCGCCGACACGGAGCAGCGCATGGCGCAGGCCATGGACGCCTCGTCCCGCGTGGGTCCAGCGCAGGAAGACCTGCAGCTTTGGTTGGGTCGCGTGGAGGCAGAGCTGAATGCGTGGGACGGGAGGGAGCCCCCGTGCAACGACCAGGAGAAGGTGTGGGAATGCGGCGATGCAGCGTCGGTGCTGCAACACTGCGTGATCGGCTCCGGAGCAGCACTGTGTCATGCGTGAGGGCTCTGCATGGCCCTCAAGGGGGGGGAAGTGCTGCTCCAGAGCCCTCGGGGATGGGGGAATGCTGCTCCGGAGCCCTCTCTGGTGCATGGGTGACAGTGTTGCACGTGCTGCAGCTGCAGCAGTTCCTGCGTTCGGAGCTGGACCGCCTGGCGGGGCTGCAGGAGCGGCTGGACGCGGCAAGCAGCGTGCAGCTGGACATGCAGGCGTTGGATGCGCAGCTGGCTGAGCACAAGGTGGGTCGGGGAGCCGTGTCCTCATGCGTGGGTGCAATGCATGCAGACACACATGCGGTCCTGGAGCTGCATGCCTGCAGCATCACCTCCCTCTGTCCTGCAGCTGCTCTCAGCTGAGATCCTGCACCACCGCAGTTTGGTGGAGCGCCTGCTGGGCGTTGCAGAGCCGATGCTGCGCTGCTGCCCGGAATCCATGCAGCAGCGCATGGAGGTGAGCACCGCATCCCCGCAACCCATGCATCCCTGCAGCCGGCGCTGCTGCATCCCCGCGCCCACCGCCCATCGCGCATCTCCGCAGCCCTCAGTGCAGGCACTGCGGGAGCATGCGGAGCAGCTGTGGCAGCGCAGCGGGGCGCGCTCGGTGCAGCTGGAGCAGGCGCAGGCGCTGCTGGCGCAGTTCTGCGAGGCGCATGCGGAGCTGCAGCCGTGGTTGGAGGAGACGCAGGCAGCCGCGGCGCAGCTCTGCCCCGACGCCATCAGCTGCGACGCATTCCGGGAGCAGCAGGCGCTGCTGCAGGTGAGCGCAGCCAGCGGGCGGCCTGTGCCAACACTGGGGCTTTGGGGGGTCCGCTGCCCCATAGCTCTGTCCCCACACCATCATTAGATCTCTTTTAGGGACCGCAGCCCCATAGCACTGTCCCCACCCCACCATTGGGTCCCTTTTAGGGTCTGCTGCCCCATAGCTCTGTCCCCACACCATCATTAGATCCCTTTTAGGGTCCACTGCCCCATAGCTCTGTCCCCACCCCACCACTGGTTGCTCTCTATGTGTTCCATGCCACGAGGCCATGCAGTGGGGCCGAAGCCCCTCGGGGTCTCTGCAGCACCACCAACACATGCCATGCACCGTGCCCACCCCTCGGTGCTGCTGCAGCACCACCAACACATGCCATGCACCGTGCCCACCCCGCAGTGCCTGCGTGAGGCCGTCGCCGAGCACCGCCCGCTGGTGGCGAAGCTGCGGCGCGTGGCTGCACAGCTGCAAGAGCTCAGCCCCGAGCAGGCGGCCCCGCTGCAGCAGCGCTGCGAGGAGGCAGAGGAGCGCTACGGCCGCATCCGCGAGCGCATGCAGCGGGCGGCTGCGATGCTGGAGGACGCGCTGCCGCGGTACGGGCAGGTACGGAGCAACAGTGCAGTACTGCAGCCCCGGGGCGAGCCGGGGGCGATGCGGCACTGCAACGCATCCCCCGCAGCTGAGCGAGCGCATGGATCTGCTGCGGGAGTGCATGGAGAGGCTGCAGGGGAGGCTGCGGGGCTGCCCACCCCTGCACGGGGACGCGGCGCAGCTGCGGGAGCGGCTGCGGGAGAACAGCGTGGCCGTGGCGGAGCTGCAGCAGATGGGGGCTGCGCTGCAGGCGGTGCGGGCGCAATGCGACGAGCTGCGGGACAGCATGCGGGCGGCCGGCTGCAACGCTGCGGCCACAGGTAGGGCAGTGCCGCGGGCTGGGGGCACCGCACTGGGGCCTTTTGAGGGGTCTGCCGCCCCATAGCGCTGTCCCCACCCCACCATTGGGTCCCTATGGGGGTCTGCTGCCCCACAGATCTGTTCCCACCCCACAGTTGGCTCCCTATAGGTTCTGGTCCCACTGCCCCTCAGCTCTGTCCCCACCCCTCCATTGGGTCACTTTTGGGGTCTGCTGCCCCATAGCGATGCTCTAATGCCACCACTGGGTCCCTATGGGGGTCTGCTGCCCCATAGCACTCTCCCCACCCCACCAATGGGGCCTTATAAGTTCTGGTCCCACTGCCCCATAGTGCTGTCCCATAGCGCTGTCCCTGTGCTGCCACTGGGTTCCTTTGGGGGTCCGCTGCCCCATAGATCTGTCCCCACCTCTCCATTGGGTCCCTATGGGTTCTGGTCCCACTGCCCCATAGCGCTGTCCCCACTCCTCCATTGGGTCCCTTTTGGGGTCCGCTGCCCCATAGCAATGTCCCTATGCCACCACTGGGTCCCTATGGGGTTCTGCTGCCCCATAGATCTGTCCCCACCCCACCATTGACACCCTATGGATTCTGTGCCCACTGCCCCATAGCGCTGTCCGCACCCCTCCATTGGGTCCCTTCTGGGGTCTGCTGCCCCGTAGCGCTGTCCCCACTCCTCCATTGTGTCCCTTTTGGGGTCCGCTGCCCCATATCGCTGTCCCTATGCCACCACTGAGTTCCTTTTAGGTTCTGCTGCCCCATAGATCTGTCCCCATCCCACAGTTGGCTCCCTATAGGTTCTGGTCCCTCTGCCCCACAATTCTGCCCCAGCCCTTCATTGGGACCCTATATGTTCTGGTCCCACTGCCCCACAGCGGTGTCCCCATGCCACCTCCTGGTCCCTTTTGGGGTTTGCTGCCCCCCAGCTGCGTCCCCACCCCACCATGGGGTCCCTATGGGTTCTGTGCCCTCTGCCCCATAGCGCTGTTCCTATGCCACCTCCGGGTCCCTTTTGGGGTTCGCTGCCCCCCAGCTGCGTCCCCACCCCACCATGGGGTCCCGGTTGTCTCCACGCTCTCCCCCCACCGCCCCATTGTGCCCCATAGCGCTGCAGGACCGCGCGGCGCAGCTGCAGTCGCAGTGGGGCTCCCTGCGGGCTGAGGCGGAGGCGGCGGAGCTGCGGCTGCAGGAGCTGCAGGCATTGGCGGAGCGATTCTGGGGCGGAGCTGCAGAGCTGGCGCTGACCTTGGCCGACACGCAGCGCCTGCTGCTGCGCATGGAGGGCGAGGGGGGGGAACCCGAAGGCATCAGTGCCAGGCTGCAGTCCGTGCAGGTATGCGTGGCACGCGGTGCGCTTTGTGCAGGTGTGTGTGGCATGCAGTGTGATCCATGCAGGTGTGCATGGCTTGCAGCGTGATCCGTGCAGGTGTGCATGGCATGCAGCGTGATCCATGCAGGTGTGTGTGGCATGCAGCGTGATCCGTGCAGGTATGCATGGCTTGCAGCGTGATCCATGCTGGTGTGCATGGCTTGCAGCGTGATCCATGCTGGTGTGCATGGCTTGCAGCGTGATCCGTGCAGGTGTGCATGGCATGCAGTCTGATTCATGCAGCTGTGCATGACATGCAATGCCTTTTGTCCAGGTGTGCATGGCATGCAGCGCGATCTGCGCAGGTGTGCATGGGGTCGGAGCACCAATGCATGGCCTGGCGTGAAAAGGACCCTAATGATCATTGAGTTCCAAACCCACTGCTGTGTGTAGGGTCACCACCCCATAGGGACCCACAGGGTGCCATAAGGATCCATAGGGTGCCTCAGGGATCCACTGAGTGCCATAGGGTTCTATAGGGTGCCATAAGGATCCATAGGGTGTGACTGGGATCCATTGGGTGCCATAGGGATCCAGAGGGTGCCATAGGGTTCTATAGGGTGCCACAGGGACCCACAGGGTGCCATAAGGATCCATAGGGTGCCATAAGGATCCATAGAGTGCCATAGTGATCCAGAGGGTGCCATCAGAAACCATTGGGTGCCACAGTGATCCATTGGGTGCATAGGGATCTTTAGGGTGTCCTAAGAATCCATAGAGTGTGATTGGGATCCACTGAGTGCCATAAGGATCCATTGAGTGTGATTGGGATCCATTGGGTGCCATAGGGATCCATAGGGTGCCATAAGGATTCATAGGATGCCATAAGGATCAATGGGGTGCCATAGGGATCCCTAGGGTGCAATTGGGATCTATAGGGTGCTGTAAGGATCTGTAGGGTCCCATAAGGATCAATAGGGTGCCATAGGGATCCCTAGGGTGTGATTGGGATCCATAGGGTGCCGTAAGTATCCATAGAGATCCATAAGGATCAATGGGGTGACATAGGGATCCATAGGGTGCCCTAAGAATCCCTAGGATGTGATTGGGAACCATAGGGTGCCATAAGGATCCATACGGTGCCATAGTGATCCCTAGGGTGCGATTGGGATCCATTGGGTGCTGTAAGGATCCATAGGGTGCCCTAAGGATCAATAGGGTGCCATAAGGATCCCTAGGGTGTGATTGGGATCCATAGGGTGCCATAGGGATCCATAGGGTGCCATAAGGATCCATAGGGTGCCATAGGGATCCATAGGGTGCCATAAGGATCCATAGGGTGCCATAGGGATCCATAGGGTGCCATAAGGATCCATGGGGTGCCATAAGGATCCATAGGGTGCCATAAGGATCCATAGCGATGCCCTGAGGACGCATGGATGCCACAAGGCGCTCAGAGGGCCACCAAGGTGCTCAGTGGGGCAGTGAGGTGGGGGGGGGGTGGTGCTGAACCCCCTTTGTGCCGCCCCAAAGGCGCTGCAAGAGGAGCTGGAGGCGCTGCAGGCTGAGCTGCAGGTGCTGCGCTGCGTCGGGGCGCAGCTGATGGAGGCGTGTGGGGATGCGGCCGCAGCCAACGTCAGCAAAGGGGTGGAGGAGGTGAGGGGGGGGAGATGGGGGGTGGGGGATGGGGGTGGGATGTGGGGGTGGGGATTGGGGTGGGGAGGGGAGGATGGGGGATGTGGGGTGGGGGGAGGTGGGAGGGGATGGGGATGGGGGATGTGGGATGTGGGGATAGGGGGGAGGGGGGTGGGGGATGGGGATGGGGATGGGGGGGGTGGGGCTGGGGGATGTCGGGATGGGGAATGGGGATGTGGGGATGGGGGATATGGGTATCAGGGTGGGGGGACTGTGAGGATGTGGGGATGTGGGGATGGGGATGTGGAGATGGGAATGGGGGGATGTGGGGATTTGGGGGAGATGTGGGGTGGGGGGATAGGGATGGGGGGTAAGGATGTCAGGATGGGGGTGTGGGATGGGATGGTGGGGAATGGGGAGCTGGCATGGGGATGTGGGGATGGGGGGGGGAAGGTAGGACAGTCATGGAGGTGAGGATGTGGGGATGGGAATAGGGGGATGTGGGGTGGGGGGATGTGGGGATGTGGGAATGGGGGATATGGGGATGGGATATGTGGGGTGGAGGTATGGGGGAGGGATGTGGGGTGGGGCGATGTGGGGATGGAGGGATGTGGGGTGACGGGATGTGGAAATGGGGATGGGGAGGATGTGGGGTAGGGAGATGGGATGATGGGGATGGGGGGATGGGGGATGTGGGGCTGTAGGGCTGTGGGGCTGCAGGGCTGCATGGCTGCAGGGCTGTAGGGCTGTGGGACTGTAGGGCTGTGGGGCTGCAGGGCTGTGGGGCTGTAGGGCTGCAGGGTTGTGGGGTTGTGGGGCTGTGGGTTGTGGGGTGGTCCCCACACTTCAGTGTCCCCCTGTGGGGCGATGCTCTGTGCTGTCCTCAGCCCACAACCCACCAGGACCCCTCCCCACCCCCATGTGGTACCGCTGAGCCCCACACTGGACCCACATCCCCCCACTGCGTCCCTCACCCCACACCCTCATCCCCACTGCAACCCCACCAAGACCTCCCTCCCCCCTGAGCCCCACACTCACATCCCCCCACCCAGCCCCCCAGCTCCCCATTCCCACTGACCCCCATCCCGTCCCCCCACACCCAGCACCCCCCTCCCCTCCGACCCCCACACCCAGACCCCCACCCTCCCTGACCCAACCCCACAGCCCTGTGTGGTCCTGCTGACCCCCATCTCCAGACCCCCTCCCCCCCTGACCCCCTTCCCCATTGACCCCCCCGCACACCCCCTTCCTGCTGATCCCCATCCCCAGACCCCCCCCAACCCCCCACTCAGGCCCCCCTCCCCCCCTGACCCCCTCTCCAGACCCCCCACATCCCCCCTGACCACTTCCCCAGCCCCCTCCAACGGACCCCCATTCAGACCCCATCCCTGCTGACCCCATGCCTGGACCCCCCAGCCCCCTGACCCACCATTTAGATCCCCATCCTGGATGACCCACCCCCGACCACCGACCCCCCCCTCAGAGTCCTCCCCCATTGACCCCCAGACCACATCCCCACTGACCTCATCCACACCTCACCACCCCCCAGTCCCCTGACCCACACCCAGGCCCCCAACTCCCTGCCCCTCATGCCCCCAACCCCCACTCAGACCCCTTCCCCCCCGACCCCTGCCTCAGAACCCCCCACACCCCCCTGACCCCTTCCCCAGCCCCCCTCCCCACCCCCCCACTCAGACCCCCATCCCCACTGACCTCCCCTCATGGCCCCCCATCCCTGCTGACCCCCACCACCATCCACCCATACCCCGACCACCCCCCATCCCCAGACCCCTCCCACCGACCCCCACTCAGACCCCATTCCCCCCAGACCCCTCTCTCAAACTCCACCACATCCCCCCCCTGACCCCTTCCCCAGCTCCCTTCCCCCCATTGACCCCTACCCCAGCCCCCCTCCCACCAACCCCCACTCAGACCCCCATCCCCACTGACCTCCCCCACACCCCAACCCTGCTGACCTCCACCCATCCACCCCATAACCCCAACCACCCCCCATCCCGAGACCTTCCTCCCCCGACCCCCCCACTCAGCCCCCATCCCCCCACCCCTTACCTCCCCCCCACACCCCACGAAGCCCCCCCTGCCCCCCCCGCCCCGCGGTGCCGCTGACGCTGCGCCGCCGCAGCTCTGCTCCTCCTGGCACAGCCTGCACAAAGTTTGGACGGAGCTGCGCGGCCGCCTGCAGGAGCAGCTGCACCAGGCACTGAGCTACCAGGACAGCATGGAGGTGGGGAGGGGGATGAGGGGTTGGGGGGAGTTTGGGGGTCCGGCCCCCCCCCCCCACCGACATGCGATGCTCCGTACGCAGCGGCTGTCGCAGTGGGTGGATGCGGCGGAGCTGCGCGTGGCCGAGGAATTCCTGATCGGGGGGGACCCCGATGTGGTGCAGCAGCAGCTGCAGGACCTCAAGGTGATGGGGGCCATCCTGTGCCATGCCGTGCCATTCTATACCATCCTGTGCCATGCCATGCCATGCCATTCTATACCATCCTGTGCCATGCCATGCCATGCCATGCTGTGCCATCCCCATCCTCATCCCATCCCCATCCCCATCCTCATCACCATCTCCATCTCCATCTCCATCCCATTCCATCCCCATCCCCATCCCATCCCCATCCCCATCCCCATCCCCATCCCCATCCCCATCCCCATCCCCATCCCCATCTCCATCCCCATCTCCATCTCCATCTCCATCCCCATCCCATCCATCCCCATCCCCATCCCTGTCCCATCCCATCCCATCCCATCCCATCCCATCCCATCCCATCCCATCTGTCCCATCCCATCCCCATCCCATCCTCATCCCCATCCCCATCCCCATCCCCATCCCATCCCATCCCATCCCATCCCACCCCATATCCCACACCTGCCCCACACCCCCACCCCACTCCATCCCATGCCCCCAACACTCCCTGCTGCCCCCCCAGGACTTCAAACGGGATCTCTATCAGTGCCGTGTTGACGCTGAGTGCCTGCAGCCCCCTGGGGGTCCCACACGGGGGGATCCCCCCCCCCAACTCCTCGACTTCCGCCGCCGCTGGGACCACCTGGAGGAGGAGATCGTGGGGCGGCAGGTTGGCGGGGGGGGTCTTTGGGGTCGGTGGGGGGGGCAGCGGGGTGGGCGCACGGTGAAGTGATGGGGGGCTCAGTGGGGTGGGGGCTCAGTGTTGGTAATATGGGGGATTCAGTTGGGATGGGGGCTTGGTGGGGGGGCTCAGTGTGGTGGGGGCTCAGCTGGGAGATGGGGGCTTGATGGGGTGGTGGGGGGCTCAGTGGGGTAATGGGGAGTCAGTGGGCTGGGGGGCTTAGTGGGGTAGGGGCTCAGTGGGGCAGTGGGGGACTCAGTGGGGTGGGTGGTCAGTGTGGTAATATAGGGGACTCGTTTGGGATGGGGGGCTTGGTGGGGGGGGTCAGTGGGGTGGGGGGCTCAGCTGGGAGATGGGGGCTTGATGGGTGTGGTGGGGGGCTCAGTGGGGTGGGGGCTCAGTGGGGTGATGAGGGAGTCAGTGGGGTGGGTGCTCAGTGAGGTGGGGGCTCGGTGGGGTCTCAGCAGGGTGGGGGTTCGGTGGGTTGCTGGGGGATCAATGGGGTGGGGGCTCAGTGGGGCAACGGGGGGCTCAGTGGGGTGATGGGGGACTCAGCAAGGCGGGGGCTTGGGGTGGTGGGGAGCTCAATGGGATGGGGGCTCAACAGAGTGGGGTCTCAGTGGGGTGGGCGTTCAGTGGGGTGGGGGCTCAGTGTGGTAATCTGGGGGACTCAATTGGGATAGGGACTCGATGGGGGGGGTCAGTGGGGTGGGGGCTCAGCAGGATGGGGTTTCAGTGGGTTAATGGGGGAGTCAGTGGGCTGGGGGGCTCAGTGGGGGGGGGCTCAGTGGGGTTAATGGGGAGTCGGTGGTGGTGGGGGGGTCAGTGAGGTGGGGGCTCGGTGGGGTCAGGGCTCAGTGGGATGGGGTCTCAGCAGGTTGGGGATTCAGAGGGTTGCTGGGGGCTCAATGGGGTTATGGGGGGCTCAATGGGATGGGGGCTCAGCAGGGTGGGAGCTCAGTGGGGTGGGCATTCAGCGGGGTGGGGGCTCAGTGGGGTGGGGGCTCAGTGAAGTGGAGGGCATGGTGGGGTGGGGCCTTGTCAAGTTGGGGGGCTCAATGCTTTGGGGGGCCAGGTGGGACAATGGGGGTCTCAGTGGGGTGCTGTGCATCTCTCAGTGGGGTGCTGTGGGTCTGAGTGGGGTGCTGTGGGGCACTGTGGATCTCAGAGGGTCTCAGTGGGGCACAGTGGGGCACTGTGGGTCTCAGTGGGTCGCAGTGAGGCACTGTGGGATCGTGGGGGGGTATCAGGGGGGCAGTGGGGTGCCAGGGGTCTCAGTGGGTCTCAGTGGGTCTCAGTAGGGGCTGTGGGGCAATGGGGATCTCAATGGGGTCTCAGTGGGTCTCAGTGGGGCACTGTGGGGTAATGGGGCTCTCAGTGGGGTCTCAGAGGGTCTCAGTGTGGTGCTGTGGGTCTCAATGGGGCACTGTGGAGCAATGGGAGTCTCAGTGGGGCAGTGGGGTGCTATGGGTCCCAATGGGTCTCAGTAGGGTGCTGTGTGGGGCTCAATGGGGCACTGTGAGGCAATGGGAGTCTCAGTGGGGTCTCAGTGGGGTGTTGTGGGTCTCAGTGGGGTTTCAGTGGATCTCAGTGGGGTGCTGTGGAGCTCTGTGGGGCTCAGTGGGTCTCAGTGGGTCTCAATGGGGCACTATGGGGGCAATAGGGGTCTCAGTGGGGTCTCAGTTTGGTCTCAGTGGGGTCTCAGTGGGGCCTTATGGGGCAATGGGACTCTCAGTGGGGTCTCAGTGGGGTGCTGTGGGTCTCAGTAGGTCTCAATGGGGCACTGTAGGATAATGGGGCTCTCAGTGGGGTCTCAGCGGGGTGCTGTTGGGCACTATGGGTCTCAGTGGGGCACTGTGGGGTCATGGGGGTCTCAGTGGGGCAGTGGGGTACTATGGGTCTCAGTGGGGTGTCAGTGGGGCTCAGTGGAGCTCAGTGGGGCACTGTAGGGTAATGGGGCTCTCAGTGGGGTCTCTGTGGGGTCTCAGTAGGGTGCTGCGGGGCACTATGGGTCTCAGTGGCTCCCAATGGGGTGCTATGGGTCTCAGTGGGTCTCAGTGGGATCTCAGTGGGTCTCAATGGGTCACTGAGGGGCAATGGGGCTCTCAGTGGGGTCTCAGTGGGGTGATGAGGGTCTCAATGGGTCTCAATGGGGCACTGTGGGGTAATGGGGCTCTCAGTGGGGTCTCAGAGGGTGTCATTGTGGTGCTGTGTGTCTCAGTGGGGCACTGTGGGGCAATGGGGGTCTCAGTGGGGTCTCAGTGGGGTCTCAGTGGGGTGCTGTGGAGCTCCGTGGGGCTCAGTGGGTCTCAGTGGGTCTCAATGGGGTGCTGCGGGGCGCTATGGGTCTCAGTGGGGCGTTATGGGGCAATGGGGGTCTCAGTGGGTCTCAGTGGGTCACCCTTCCCCCCTCCCCCCCCATGCAGCACCAGCTGGAGGCAGCCCTGCTGGGCCTGGGGCAGTTCCAGCAGCAGCTGGCGGCGCTGCTGCAGTGGCTGTCGCACACAGCGGAGCAGCTGCAGAGCAGCACGGCGCCCTGCTGCGACCTGCAGAGCTGCGAGGTGGAGATGGCCAAGCACAGGGTGAGCGGGGGGGGGAGGCGATGCACGGCTGCAATGCACGGCTGTGATGCACGGCTGCGATGCACGGCTGCGATGCGCCACTGCAATGCATGCCTGCGATGCATGGCTGCGATGCACGCTGTGTTTGGGTGCCTGCACAGCTATGTTTGCACGGCTGCAATGCACGGCTGTGATGCATGGCTGCAATGAACAGCTGCGATGCACGCTGTGTTTGGGTGCCTGCACAGCTATGTTTGCACGGCTGCAATGCACAGCTGTGATGCACGGCTGCAATGCACAGCTGCGATGCATGCTGTGTTTGGGTGCCTGCACAGCTATGTTTGCACGGCTGTGATGCACGGCTGCGATGCGCAGCTGCACTGCATGCTGTTTTTGGATGCCTGCACAACTATGTTTGCACGGCTGTGCTGCGTGGATATGCTGCATTCCTACGTTGCATGGTTGTGCTGCATGGTGCACGAATGCTACGTTGCGTGAATGCGTTGCACTGATGTGTTGCATTGCTGTGCTGCATGGGTGAGGTGCATGGCTGTGTTGCACTACTACACTGCACGGGTGCACTGAGTAGGTGCACTGCATTGCATAGCTGCATCGCACGGATGTGTTGCACAGCTGCACTGCATGGTTGCACTGCTTGGCTGCATTGCATGGCTTTGTTGTGTGGCCACATTGCATGGCTGCATTGCAAGGCTGCCTTGCATGACTGCATTGCACAGCTGCACCGCATGCCTCTCTTGCATGACTGTGTTGCATGGCAGCACTGCATGGCTGCATTGTGTTGCTTTACCAAGCAGCTGCATTGCATGGCTGCGCTGCATGGCTGCATTGCATGGCTGAAGCGGCTGCATTGCATGGCTGAAAGCGGCTGCATTGCATGGCTGAAGCGGCTGTGCTGCATGGCTGCATCACATGGCTGCATCACATGGCTGCATGGCACGGCTGCATGGCTGCAACGGGTGCAGAGCTGCAGTTTCCATTGCAGGTGCTGCAGAACGACGTGCAGTCCCACGCGCGCAGCGTGCAGTCGGTGAGCGACGCCGGGCAGGGGCTGCTGCAGTGCAGCGCAGGGGACGGAGCCGAGGGGCTGCAGCGCAGCCTGCAGGAGCTGCAGCAGCGTTGGGACACCGTCTGCACCGAGAGCGAGCGGAGGCAGCTGCAGCTGCAGCAGAGCCTGGGCTGCGTGCAGGACGTCACCGCGGAGCTGACGGAGCTTCTGCAGTGGTTGGAGAGCGTGGAGATGCAGCTGTGCTGCTGCAGGACGCAGTGCGGGGATCCCGAGAGCACCAAAGAGGAACTGAATGCGCATCTGGTGAGAGCGGGGCTGGGATGGGGCTGTCCTCAAAAAAAAAAAGAAAACCCCATTAAGGCCCAAACAGCAACCCCAAACCAACCCCACCCACCAACCAAACAACCCCACCCATCCCACCCCAATCCCCACCCCACCCCCACCACCCCCCATCCCCACCCCATCCATCCCACCCAATCCCCCATCCCCAGCCCCATCCCATCCCATCCCACCCCAACTCCCATCCCCATGCCCATCCCCACCCATCCCATCCCATCCCATCCCAAATCCCCATCCCCATCCCAAATCCCATCCACCCACCCCCACCCATTCCATCCCCATCCCATCACCCATCCCATCCATCCATCCCATCCATCCCAATCCCCATCCCACATCCCATTCCCATCCCCATCCCATCCCCATCCCCATCCCAATCCCAATCCCCATCCCCATCCCATCCCATCCCACCCCAACCCCATCCCAATCCCATATCCATCCCATCCCCATCCCACCCATCCCCATCCCATCCCATCCCAGCCCCACCCCATCCCCATCACCCACCCATCCCATCCCCACCCATCCCATCCCATCCCCATCCCCATCCCATCCCCATCCCCATCCCATCCCCATCCCATCCCCATCCACCCATCCCCATCCCATCCCACATCCCATCCCATCCCCATCCCCATCCCAATCCCTTCCCCATCCCATCCCCATCCCAATCCCCATCCCCATCCCAACCCCATCCCCATCCCCATCCTCCATCCCATCCCATCCCCCCCCTCCCATCCCATCCCATCCCATCCCATCCCATCCCCATCCCATCCCATCCCATCCCCACCCCACCCCACCCCCACCCATCCCCACCATCAATCCCCATTCCCCATTCCCTTCAGCCCTCCCTGCACCCTCCCATCCCCACCCTCGCCCTTGTACCACACATCCCCTGCAATTCAACTCCCCACACCACCCTCGCACCCCATCCCTCCCTCCGCGGACCCAATAACCAAACGCCGGCCGAAGGTGGGGCTGCTTGGGCTGGAATTCTGGGATTGTGCTTGGCTGGGTTGGGAGGGTTGGAAGGGCTGGGGATGTCGAAGCTTTTGGTAAAGGGATTGGGAGGGTGAGGAGTTGGAGTGGGCCCAAAGGGGAGTGGAGGCAG
>JADANK010000582.1:0-30450 GCA_021292215.1 Lophura nycthemera
TCACGGGGGGATTGGCTCCATGAGGTCAAACGATGGGGTTTGAAACGGGGATTTGTTACACTTATGGGATCGTAATGATGGGATTTGCACGGGGATCTGCTACTCTTATGGGATCATAACGATGGGGTTTGCACGGGGATTTGTCACACATGGGGTCACAACAATGGGATTTGCATGGGGATTTGGCTCACATGGGGTCCCAACGATGGGATTTGCACAGGGATTTGTCACACTTATGGGGTCCAGGGCTGGGATTTGCACGGGGATTTGGGTCATGGCATCACAACGATGGGATTTGCAAGGGGATTTGTCACATTTATGGGGTCGTAATGATGGGATTTGCACGGGGATTTGGTTTATGGGGTCACAATGATTGGGTTTGCACGGGAATTTGTCACACATGGGGTCCCAGCGATTGGATTTGCACGGGGATTTGGCACACTTATGGGATCGTTATGATGGGATTTGCACAGGGATTTGGCTCTCATGGGGTCACAGTGATGGGATTTGCCCAGGGATTTGTCACACTTATGGGGTTCAGGGCTGGGATTTGCACGGGGATTTGGCTCACATGGGGTCACAGCAATGGGATTTGCACGGGGATGTGGGTCATGGAGTCACAACGATGGGGTTTGCACGGGGATTTGTCACACTTATGGGATCGTAATGATGGGATTTGCACGGGGATTTGTCACACATGGGATCGTAATGATGGGATTTGCACAGGGATTTGTCACACTTATGGGATCATAACGATGGGATTTCAACGGGGATTTGGCTCGTGGGGTCGCAATGATGGGATTTGCACGGGGATTTGGCACACATGGATCACAACAATGGGATTTGCACGGGGATTTGGCACACAAGGGTCACAACAATGGGATTTGCACGGGGATTTGGCACACATGGATCACAACAATGGGATTTGCACGGGGATTTGGCACACAAGGGTCACAACAATGGGATTTGCACGGGGATTTGGTACACATGGGGTCCCAGTGATGGGATTTGCCCAGGGATTTGTCACACTGATGGGGTCCAGGGCTGGGATTTGCATGGGGATTTGGCTCATGGGGTCCCAACGATGGGATTTGCACGGGGATTTGTCACACTTATGGGATCGTAATGATGGGATTTGCATGGGGATTTGGCACACATGGGGTCACAGTGATGGGGTTTGCACGGGGATTTGTCTCATGGGGTCCCAACAATTGGATTTGCACGGGGATTTGTCACACCTATGGGATCGTAATGATGGGATTTGCACGGTTACTTGGCTCACATGGGATCATAATGATGGGATTTGCATGGGGATTTGTCTCATGGGGTCACAACAATGGGATTTGCACGGGGATTTGGCACACATGGGGTCCCAGCGATGGGATTTGCACGGGGATTTGTCACACTTACGGGGCGGTGCTGAGCGCCGAGTCAATCCCACCACCCCATGGCCCCCATTTCTCCCCATTCGCAGGCAATGCCGCTCCTGAAGAGACCCCCGAAGGAAGGGGGGGCCGGGGGGGGGGACGAGGAGGACGGGGATCCCTTCGTGTCCCACCCCGAGAGCCGCTACCGCCGGAGGGCCACCCTCGAGCGCCTCGTAGGGCTGACGGCCTTCGGGCGCCCCAAAAGACCCAAAGGGGGCGACGGGGACGGGGAGGGGGACGGGCAGCGGGGTCGGGGCCAGCGGCGTCGGTCGGAGGATTTTGGGGTCCTGTTGAGGTTCCCGGGGAGGAGGAAAGGAAGCGTGGAACCCATCGGGGACAGGACGGGGTGCAAACGCGGGTCGTTGCTGAGGATGGCCCTGGGGACGAAAGGAAGGAGGGACGGAGCCGAGAAGGGGACGGCGGCGGCGGCGGGGGATGGGGACGCGGCCACGGATGGGGACGGGGACGAGGAGGGCAGGAAGAGCGAGGGGAGCAGAAAGGAACCGCTGTCCGGTGAGTGGGGCGCGGGGTTGGGGACGTTGGGATGGACACGGGGACATGGGGACGTTGGATGGGGTGTTTGGGATGGGCATTGGGTTGGGATGTTGGTATGGGGACATTGGGGTGGACATTGGGTTGGGATGTTGGGATATGGAGATGTTGGGATGGGACATGGGGACGTTTGGGTGGGCTATGGGATTGGTTGGGTCATTGGGATATGGGGTCATTGGGTTGGAGGTTGGGATGGGACATGGGGACATGGGGACGTTGGATGGGGTCATTGGGATGGGCATTGAGTTGGGTTGCTGGGTTCAGGACATTGGGATGGGACATTGGGATGGGATGTTGGGATGTAGGGACATTGGATGGGGTCATTGGGATGGGATTACTGGGGTGGGGTCATTGGGATGGGGTCATTGGGATGGGGATGCGGCCACGGATGGGGACGGGGACGAGGAGGGCAGGAAGAGCGAGGGGAGCAGAAAGGAACCGCTGTCCGGTGAGTGGGGCGCGGGGTTGGGGACGTTGGGATGGACACTGGGACATGGGGACGTTGGATGGGGTGTTTGGGTTGGGATGGAGATTGGGATATTGGGACATGGGACATTGGGATGGGGACATTGGGTTGGGATATTGGGATATGGGGTCATTGGATGGGGTCATTGGGATGGACATTGGGATATGGGGATGTTGGATGGGATCACTGGGATGGGATATTGGGTTGGGATGTTGGGATGGACATTGGGTTGGGATATTGGGGTATAGGGACATTGGGATGGGGTCATTGGGATGGGGATGCGGCCACGGATGGGGACGGGGACGAGGAGGGCAGGAAGAGCGAGGGGAGCAGAAAGGAACCGCTGTCCGGTGAGTGGGGCGCGGGGTTGGGGACGTTGGGATGGATATAGGGACATGGGGACGTTGGATGGTGTCACTGGGTTGGGATATTGGGATATGGGGTCATTGGATGGGGTCATTGGGATGGACGTTGGGATGGGACATTGGGACATGGGGACGTTGGATGGGGTCTTTGGGATGGGCATTGGGTTGGGATGTTGGGATATGGGGTCATTGGATGGGGTCATTGGGATGGACGTTGGGATATGGGGATGTTGGATGGGATCACTGGGATGGGATATTGGGTTGGGATGTTGGGATGGACATTGGGTTGGGACGTTGGTATGGGGATGTTGGGATGGATATTGGGTTGGGATATTGGGATGTAGGGTCATTGGATTGGGTCATTGGGATGGGGATGCGGCCACGGATGGGGACGGGGACGAGGAGGGGAGGGAGAGCGAGGGGAGCAGGAAGGAACCGCTGTCTGGTGAGTGGGGTGTGGGGTTGGGGACGTTGGGATGGACACTGGGACATGGGGACGTTGGATGGGGTCATTGGGATGGGCACTGGATTGGGATGTTGGGTTCAGCCATTGGGATATGGGGTCATTGGGATGGGACATTGCATTGGGATGTTGGGATGGGGATGTTGGGATGGACATTGGGTTGGGATATTGGGATATAGGGTCATTGGATGGGGTCATTGGGATGGGATCACTGGGATGGGGATGCGGCCACGGATGGGGACGGGGACGAGGAGGGGAGGAAGAGCGAGGGGAGCAGAAAGGAACCGCTGTCCGGTGAGTGGGGTGCGGGGTTGGGGACGTTGGATGGGGTCGCCAGGATGGGATATTGGGATGGACACTGGGACATGGGGACGTTGGATGGGGTCTTTGGGTTGGGCATTGGGTTGGGATGTTGGGATGTGGGGTCATTGGATGGGGTCATTGGGATGGACGTTGGGATATGGGGATGTTGGATGGGATCGTTGGGATATTGGGATATGGGGTCATTGGATGGGGTCATTGGGATGGACGTTGGGATATGGGGATGTTGGATGGGATCACTGGGATGGGATATTGGGTTGGGATGTTGGGTTCAGGACATTGGGATGGGACATTGGGATGGGATGTTGGGATATGGAGATGTTGGGATGGGACTTGGGGACGTTGGATGGGGTCTTTGGGATGGGGACGTTGGGATGGGCATTGGGTTGGGATATTGGGATATAGGGATATTGGATGGGGTCATTGGGATGGACGTTGGGATGGGACATTGGGACGTGGGGACGTTGGGTGGGGTCTTTGGGTTGGGATATTGGGGTGGAATATTAGGACATGGGACATTGGGATGGGGACATTGGGTTGGGACATGGGGACGTTGGATGGGCTCATTGGGATGGGCATTGGGTTGGGATGTTGGGTTCAGGACTTTGGGGTGGGACACTGGGATGGGATGTTGGATTGAGATGTTGGTATGGGGACATTGGGTTGGGATATTGGGATGGGATGTTGGGATGGGGCATGGGGACGTTGGGTGGGGTCTTTGGGATGGAGACATTGGGAGGGCATTGGAATATGGGGACATTGGGATGGGACATTGGATTGGGACGTTGGTATGGGGATGTTAGGATGGAGATTGGGTTGGGATATTGGGATATAGGATCATTGGATGGGGTCATTGGGATTGACGTTGGGATGGGACATCGGGATGGGACACTGGGACATGGGGATGTTGGATGGGGTCATTGGGATGGGCATTGGGTTGGGATGTTGGGTTCAGGACATTGGGTTGGGGCATTGGGATGGGATGTTGGGTTGGATGTTGGTATGGGGACTTTGGGACATGGAGGCATTGGATGGGGTCTATGGGATGGGGACATTGGGATGGACATTGGGTCCAGGACATTGGGATATGGGGGCATTGGGATGGACATTGGGATGGGACTTTGAGACATGGGGACATTGGATGGGGTCTTTGGGATGGGGACATTGGGATGGGCGTTGGGATGTTGGGTTCAGGACATTGGGATGGGATGTTGGGTTGGGATATTGGGATATAGGGACATTGGAATGAGTCATTGGGATGGGATCACTGAGATATGGGGACATTGGGATGGGACATTGGGATATGGGGACATTGGGACATGTGGACATTGGATGGGGTCATTGCGATGGGACTTTGGGATATGGGGTCATGGGATGGAGCTTTGGGATGGAGCTTTGGGATATGGGGTCATTGTGATGGGACACTGGGATATGGGATCATTGGGATGGGGCTTTGGGATATGGGATCATTGGGATGGGATCATTGGGATGAGGCTTTGGGATGGGACGTTGGGATATGGGGTCATTGGATGGGATCATTGGGATGAGATCATTGGGATGGGACTTTGGGATATGGGATCCTTGGGATGAGACTTTGGGATGGGACTTTGGGATACGGGATCATTGGGATGGGATCATTGGGATGAGACCATTGAGATGGGATCGTTGGGATGGGGCTTTGGGATACGGGATCATTGGGATGGGATCATTGGGATGAGACCATTGGGATGGGATTGTTGGGATGGGGCTTTGGGATACGGGATCATTGGGATGGGATCATTGGGATGAGATCATTGGGATGGGATTGTTGGGATGGGGCTTTGGGGTACGGGATCATTGGGATGAGTTCATTGGGATGGGGCTTTGGGATATGGGATCCTTGGGATGAGATCATTGGGATGAGATCATTGGGATGGGACTTTGGGATACGGGATCATTGGGATGGGATCGTTGGGATGGGGCTTTGGGATACGGGATCATTAGGGTCGAATCGTTGGGATGGGATCGTTGGGATGGGATTGTTGGGATGGGATCATTGGGATGGGATCGTTGGGATGGGATCGTTGGGATGGAATCATTGGGATGAGACTTTGGGAGGGGCTTTGGGATACGGGATCGTTGGGATGGGATT
Organism: Lophura nycthemera; assembly: GCA_021292215.1. NCBI lineage: Eukaryota > Metazoa > Chordata > Aves > Galliformes > Phasianidae > Lophura > Lophura nycthemera. The sequence continues at coordinate 5,726 of JADANK010000582.1, forward strand.
GTTAGGATGGGATCGTTGGGATGGGGCTTTGGGATACGGGATCATTAGGGTCGAATCATTGGGATGGGATCGTTGGGATGGGATCGTTGGGATGGGACCGTTGGGATTCCCCGCAGTGCTGGAGATCCTGGAGCTGATCCAGCGCCGCGACCTGGTGGCGGCCGACGAACAGATCATCGCCCTGGAAGCTGAGTGCTCCACCATGGCCTCCCTACCGTCACCACCACCATCATCATCCTCCACCGTCCTCGCCGTCCTGCCGCCAGACCCGCGACGTGGCTCTGCTCTACGACGCCCTTTTGGCGCAGCTTTGGGCCGTGGTGGGAGAGTCGGTTCCGTCGGGCCGGCCGTATCCCCTCCTCCGTTCCGTGGTCCGAGTTTTGGAGCAGGAGGAAGCGGCCGATGCCCGGCATCCTTTCGGAATCCCCGGTCGCCCCCGGGGGCTTCGCCGGCGTTGGGAAGAGGCGGTGGGGAGGGCGGCCGCGGAAAGGTTGGGGCAGGTGGTGGTGGGGGGCGGGTTGGGACCCAGGTTGGCGGCGTTGGCCGGAAGGGCTGTGGGGGATTTGGGGATGGCCAGGTGCCACGTGGTGCCCGTTTACCCGGCCGGCTACGACGCTTTTGGGGTCTACGCCAAGGGGTATCACCGGGCATTGGCTCAGCAGTTGGTGGCGTTGGCACAGAGACCGTTGGCGGTGCCGGAGTTGTATCTGCTGCTGGATTGGCACAGCAATACCTACACCAGGTAGGGCTGCGGCCGGCCCCGTGGCAGTGGGGGGCATCCGGGGGATCCCATAGCACCCATCCCAATGGGGTGTTGGGGACCCCATGGTGGTGGGGGACATCTGGGGGATCCTATAGCACCCATTCCAATGGGATACTGGGGACCCCATGGCAGTGGGGGACACCCATGGGATCCCATAGCACCCATCCCAATGGGGTGTTGGGGACCCCATGGCAGTGGGGGACACCCATGGGATCCTATAGCACCCATCCCATTGGGGTGTTGGGGACCCCATGGCAGTGGGGGACACCCATGGGATCCTATAGCACCCATCCCATTGGGGTGTTGGGGACCCCATGGCAGTGGGGGACATCTGGGGGATCCTATAGCACCCATTCCAATGAGATACTGGGGACCCCATGGCAGTGGGGGACACCCATGGGATCCTATAGCACCCATCCCAATGGGGTGTTGGGACCTTATGGCAGTGGGGGACACCCATGGGATCCTATAGCACCCAGTGCCCCCTATGGGACCCTATAGCACCCTATGCCCCCTGTGCCACCCATGGAACCCCCCTGGCACCCAGCTGTCCCTGGGACCCCCCTGGCACCCAATGTCCCCTATGGGACCCTATAGCTCCCTATACCCCCCTATGGCACCCATGGGACCCCCCTGGCACCCAATGCCCCCTATGGGACCCTATAGCTCCCTCTGCCCCCCATAGGACCCTATAGCACCCAGTGCCCCCTATGGGACCCTATAGCACCCTATGCCCCCTCTATGCCACCCATGGGACCCCCCTGGCACCCAATGCCCCCTATGGGACCCTATAGCTCCCTCTGCCCCCCATAGGACCCTATAGCACCCAGTGCCCCCAGTGGGACCCTATAGCTCCCTATGCCCCCCTATGCCACCCATGGGACCCCCCTGGCACCCAGTGCCCCCTATGGGACCCTATAGCTCCCTGTGCCCCCCTGTGCCACCCATGGGACGCCCCTGGCACTCTATGCCCCATATGGGACCCTGTAGCACCCAGTGCCCCCTGTGGGGCCCCTTTGGCACCCAATGCCCCCTATGGGACCCTATAGCATCCTATGCCACCCTATGCCACCCATGGGACCCCCCTGGCACCCAGTGCCCTCTATGGGACCCTATAGCACCCAGTACCTCCCATAGGACCCCATAGCATCCAGTGCCACCCATGGGACCCCCCTAGCGCCCAGTGCCCCCCATGGGACCCTATAGCTCCCTATGCCCCCCTGTGCCACCCATGGGACCCCCCTGGCACCCACTGCCCCCTATGGGACCCTATAGCATCCTATGCCCCCCTATACCACCCATGGGACCCCCTTAGCACCCAGCTGTCCCTGCGACCCCCCTGGCACCCAATGCCCCCTATGGGACCCTATAGCTCCCTCTGCCCCCCATAGGACCCTATAGCACCCAGTGCCCCCATGGGACCCTATAGCACCCTATGCCCCCCATAGGACCCTATAGCATCCAGTGCCCCCTATGGGACCCTATAGCATCCTATGCCCCCTTATGCCACCCATGGGACCCTCCTGGCATCCAATGCCCCCTATGTGACCCTATGCCACCCTATGCCACCCATGGGACCCCCCTGGCACCCAGTGCCTCCCATGGGACCCTATAGCTCCCTATGCCCCCCTGTGCCACCTATGGGATGCCCCTGGCACTCTATGCCCCCTATGGGACCCTATAGCATCCTATGCCCCCTTATGCCACCCATGGGACCCTCCTGGCACCCAGTGCCCCCTATGGGACCCCCCTAGCACCCAGTGCCCCCCATGGGACCCTATAGCTCCCTATGCCCCCCATAGGACCCTATAGCATCCAGTGCCCCCTATGGGACCCTATAGAACCATATGCCCTCCTGTGCCACCCATGGGACCCCCCTGGCACCCAGCTGTCCCTGTGCCCGCAGGGAGGTGTTGGGGCACCCCGAGATCGGGGCGCTGCTGCAGGCGCAGGATTTGGGGCCCCTCCTGCCGCCCGAAACCCAGCGGGGCCTCGAGAGGTCCTGCATCGCTGCTGTCAAGGTACGGCGTGGGGGGCACTGGGGGGCACTGGGGGGCACTGGGGGGGCACTGGGATGGGGACAAGATGGGAATTGGGGTGGCACATGGTGGGTATTGGGGTGGCACTGGAGTGACACTGGGATGGGGACAAGATGGGTATTGGGGTGGCACCGGGATGGCACTGGGATGAGTATTGGGATGGCACTGGGGGGGCACTGGGGGGCACTGGGATGGGGACAAGATGGGAATTGGGGTGGCACATTGTGGGTATTGGGGTGGCACTGGGATGGCACTGGGGTGGGGATAAGATGGATATTGGGGTGGCACTGGGGTGACATTGGGATGGCACCTGGGATGGGGACATGATGGGTATTGGGGTGGCACTGGGGTGACACTGGAATGGGGACAAGATGGGTATTGGGATGGCACTGGGATGAGTATTGGGATGGCACTGGGATGGCACTGGAGTGGGGACATGATGGGCACTGGGATGGCATAGGGATGGCACTGGGGGGGCACTGGGATGGGGACTGGGGTGGCACTGGGATGGCACTGGGATGGGGACAAGATGGGAATTGGGGTGGCACTGGGATGGCACTGGGATGGGGATAAGATGGGTATTGGGTGGCACTGGGGGGGCACTGGGATGGGCACTGGAATGGCACACGATGGGCACTGTCCCCGTACCTGCTCTCCCCATTGCCCCCATTGCCCCCAATGTCCCCAGTGCCCCCAGTGCCCCCAGTGTCCCCAATGTCCCCAGTGCCCCCATTGCCCCCAGTGCCCCCATTGCCCCCAGTGTCCCCAATGTCACCATTGCCCCCAATGTCCCCATTGCCCCCATTGCCCCCAATGTCCCCATTGCCCCCAACGCCCCCAGTGTCCCCATTGCCCCCAATGTCCCCAGTGCCCCCAGTGTCCCCAATGTCCCCAGTGTCCCCATTGCCCCCGGTGTCCCCATTGCCCCCAATGTCCCCAGTGCCCCCATTGTCCCCATTGCCCCCAATGTCCCCATTGCCCCCATTGTCCCCATTGCTCCCAATGTCCCCAATGTCCCATTGCCCCCAGTGCCCCCATTGCCCCCAGTGCCCCCATTGTCCCCAATGTTCCCATTGTCCCCAATGTCCCCATTGCCCCTAGTGTCCCTGGTGCCCCCATTGCCCCCAGTGCCCCCAATGTCCCCAATGCCCTCAATGTCCCCATTGCCCCCATTGCCCCCATTGTCCCCATTGTCCCCAATGTCCCCAATGTCCCCAGGCCAAGGTGGAGCTGGCGGTGGCGCAGGAGCTGCAGCTCAGTGAGGACACGTGGGCAGAGGAGGTGACAGCAGAGGACCTGCAGGGGGGGCTGGCCGCCCGCGTCACCGGGGTACGGCGTCCCCAAGTCCCCATTGGTCCCATTGTCCCCATTGGTGGCTGTGTTCCCACTGTCCCCCTTGTCCCCATTGTCCCCACTGGCCCCATTGTCCCCACTGTCCCCATGGATGACCATGTCCCAATTGTCCCCACTGTTCCCATTAGCCCCATTGGTGGCCATGTCCCCTTTGTCCCCATTGTCCCCACTGTCCCCATTGTCCCCATGGATGGCCCTGTCCCCGTTGTCCCTACAGTCTTCAATATCCCCATGGATGGCCGTGTCCCAACTGTCCCCACTGTCCCCATTGTCCCCACTGTCCCCACTGATGGCCGTGTCCCTGTTGTCCCCATTGTCCCCGCTGTCCCCATGGATGGCCCCACCCCACTGTCCCCGTTGTCCCCATTGTCCCCATTGTCCCCCAGCTTCTGCGGGCTCACGTGGACCGAGCCCCCCAGATCACCCCCGAATTTGGGATGGAGATGGCCCACAGCCTCCTGGGGTCTTGGTGGCCTTCTGCACAGGTGGGCTTGGGGACAGCCTTGGGGACGTGGGGTGACGTGGGGACATGGGGGGGCTGGGGGGACATGGAGGGGATATGGGGGGGATATGAGGGGACATGGAGGGGGTATGGGGACGTGGGGGGCTATGGAGGGGATACTGGGGGGACATGGGGGGGATATGGGGGGACATGGGGACATGGGAGGACATGGGGGGACCGGGGGGTGACATGGGGGGGACATGGGGGTGCCCTGGGGTGAGCCCTGTGAGTGCTGCAGTTTTCAGCGTAAGGTGGAGCGGTTCCTGGAAGCCCCCAGTGAGACCCCCCCCCCCGACGGCGTCACCAGGAGGGCCATCGCCATCGTCAACTGCTGTCCCCCCTTCAGGTGAGGAGGGGGGGGTCCCCATTCCAATGTCCCCATGTCCCAAAGCCCCATCCCAAAACCCCACCCCAATGTCCCATCCCAATATCACATCCCCATGTCCCATCCCATTGTCTCCATGTCCCAGTGTCCCCATCCCAATGTCCCCATGTCCCAGCGATCCCATCTCAACAATCCCATCCCAATGTCCCCATCCCAATGTCCCCATCCCAGTGTCCCCATCCCAATGTCCCCATCCCAGTATCCCCCCCCATGTCCCCATCCCAGTGTCCCCATGTCCCAGCGATCCCATCCCAACGATCCCATCCCAGTGATCCCAATGTCCCCATGTCCCATTGTCCCCATCCCAATATCCCACCCCATCCTATTGTCCCAATGTCCCGATGTCCCCATCCCAATGATCCCATCCCAACAACCCCAATGTCCCCATCCCAGTGTCCCCATCCCAATATCCCACCCAATGTCCCCATCCCGTGTCCCCCATGTCCCCCGTGATCCTCATGTCCCCATGTCCATCCTAGTCCCCATCCCCATGTCCCCATGTCCCATTGTCCCCATCCCTGTGTCCAATTGATCCCATCTCCATGATCTCATGTCCCCATGTCCCAGTGTCCCCATCCCACCCATCCCAATGATCCCATCCCAATGATCCCATCCCAATGATCCCATCCCAATGTCCCCCTGTCCCAATGTCCCCGTCCCACCCATCCCAACAATCCCATCCCAATAATCTCATCCCAATGTCCCCACTTCCCAGTGATCCCCATCCCAATGTCCCCATCCCAATGTCCCCATCCCAATGTCCCATTCCCGATATCCCATCCCAATAACCCATCCCAATGTCCCCCATGTCCTGATATCCCACCCCGTGTCCCCATCCTAATGTCCCCATGTCCTAGTGTCCCCATGTCCCAATGTCCCCATCCCACCCACCCCAACAATCCCATCCCAATGTCCCCATCCCAATGTCCCCCTGTCCTGGTGTCCCCATCTCAACAATCCCATCTCAATGATCCCATCCCAACGATCCCATCCCAACAATCCCATCCCAATAATCCCATCCCAGTGTCCTCCTGTCCTAGTGTCCTCATCCCAATATCCCCATGTCCCCATATCCCATCCCAATGTCCCCATCCCAATAACCCATCCCAATGTCCCCATCCCAACGTCCCCATCCCAACATCCCATCCCAATGTCCCCATCCCAATGTCCCAATGTCCCGATATCCCATCCCAATAACCCATCCCAATGTCCCCATGTCCCGATATCCCATCCCAATAACCCATCCCAATGTCCCCATGTCCTGATATCCCATCCCAATAACCCATCCCAATGTCCCCATGTCCCAGTGTCCCATCCCACCCATCCCAATGATCCCATCCCAACGATCCCATCCCAACAATCCCATCCCAATAATCCCTTCCCAGTGTCCTCCTGTCCTAGTGTCCTCATCCCAATATCCCCATGTCCCCATATCCCATCCCAATGTCCCCATCCCAATGTCCCCATCCCAATGTCCCCATGTCCCGATATCCCATCCCAATATTCCATCCCATTGTCCCCATGTCCCGATATCCCATCCCAATAACCCATCCCAATGTCCCCATGTCCTGATATCCCATCCCAATGTCCCCATCCCAATATCCCATCCCAATATTCCATCCCAATGTCCCCATGTCCCCATGTCCCATCCCAACGATCCCACCCCAACGTCCCCAACCATTTTGGGGTCCCCCCCCCACACCTCCCACCCCACTGTAGGGCCTTCGCTGAGCGCTTGGCCCAATTTGGGCACCCCGAAAGCGAAGACCCCCGACGCCAAACCCACGCAGCTCTGGACAAAGTGACCCGGCTCTGCAACCACGTCCTGACCCAGCACCTCTTCGAGGACCTCAAGGTGACGTTTTGGGGTGGGGTTGGGGGGCACCTGTGGGGTCCCGGGGGCACCCATAGGGTCCCAGGTCCCAGTGGTTGGGTCCCAGTGCCCCCCATTGGGTTCTGAGTTGGATCCCATGGTCCCAATGCCACCCATTGGGTTTTGAGTTGGATCCCGTGGTTCCAGTTCCAACTTATTGGGTTCAGAGCTGGATCCCAATGTCCCAGCTCCCATTTATGGGTTTCAGAGCTGGATCCCATGGTCCCAATTCCCATTTATTGGGTTCTGACCTGGATCCCATGGTCCCAATGCCATCCATTGGGTTCTGAGTTGGATCCCGTGGTTCCAATTCCAATTTATTAGGTTCTGACCTGGATCCCATGGTCCCAGTGTCCCCCATTGGGTTCTGAGTTGGATCCTGTGGTTCCAGTTCCAATTTATTGGGTTCTGAGTTGGATCCCATGGGCCCAGTGCCACCCATTGGGTTCTGAGTTGGATCCCAAGGTTCCAGTTCCAATTTATTGGGTTCTGACCTGGATCCCATGGTCCCAATGCCCCCCATTGGGTTCTGAGTTGGATCCCGTGGTTCCAATTCCAATTTATTGGGTTCTGAGTTGGATCCCGTGGTTCCAGTTCCAATTTATTGGGTTCTGATCTGGATCCCATGGTCCCAGTGCCCCCCATTGGGTTCTGAGTTGAATCTTGTGGTTCCAGTTCCAATTTATTGGGTTCTGAGTTGGATCCCAAGATTCCAATTCCAATTTATTGGGTTCTGAGTTGGATCCCAAGGTTCCAGTTCCAATTTATTGGGTTCTGACCTGGATCCCATGGTCCCAGTGCCCCCCATTGGGTTCTGAGTTGGATCCCGTGGTTCCAGTTCCAATTTATTGGGTTCTGAGTTGGATCCCGTGGTCCCATTTCCCATTTATGGGGTTCTGAGCTTGATCCCATGATCCCAGTGCCCCCCATTGGGTTCTGAGTTGGATCCCGTGGTTCCAGTTCCAATTTATTGGGTTCTGACCTGGATCCCATGGTCCCAATGCCCCCCATTGGGTTCTGAGTTGGATCCTGTGGTTCCAATTCCAATTTATTGGGTTCTGAGTTGGATCCCGTGGTTCCAGTTCCAATTTATTGGGTTCTGATCTGGATCCCATGGTCCCAGTGCCCCCCATTGGGTTCTGAGTTGAATCTTGTGGTTCCAGTTCCAATTTATTGGGTTCTGAGTTGGATCCCAAGATTCCAATTCCAATTTATTGGGTTCTGAGTTGGATCCCCTGGTTCCAGTTCCAATTTATTAGGTTCTGAGCTGGATCCCATGGTCCCAATGCCCCCCATTGGGTTCTGAGTTGGATCCCGTGGTTCCAGTTCCAATTTATTAGGTTCTGACCTGGATCCTATGGTTCCAGTGCCCCCCATTGGGTTCTGAGTTGGATCCCAAGGTTCCAGTTCCAATTTATTGGGTTCTGAGTTGGATCCCGTGGTCCCAATGCCCCCCATTGGGTTCTGAGTTGGATCCCGTGGTTCCAGTTCCAATTTATTGGGTTCTGAGTTGGATCCCATGGTCCCAATTCCCATTTATTGGGTTCTGAGGTGGATCCCAAGGTCCCAGTGCCACCCATTGGGTTCTGAGATCCGAATCCCGTGGTCCCAATTCCCATTTATGGGGTTCTGAGTTGGATCCCATGGTCCCAGTTCCCATTTATGAGGTTCAGAGCTGCATCCCAATGTCCCAGCTCCCATGTATTGGGTTCAGAGCTGGATCCCATGATCCCAATTCCCATTTATTGGGTTCTGACCTGGATCCCTTGATTCCAGTACTCACTTACGGGGTTCTGATCTGGATCCCATGATCCCAATTCCCCCCCATTGAGTTCTGAGATCCGAATCCCGTGGTCCCGATTCCCATTTATGGGGTTCTGAGGTGGATCCCACAGTCCCAGCTCCAACTTATGGGGTTCTGAGGTGGATCCCTTGATCCCAATCCCCATTTGCTACGTATCCCAAGAACCCAATCCCCACTTTCCGCACTCTGAGCCAGCCCTCGTTATCCCAATTCCCACCCCATGGGGTCTGACGCCCCCCGCCCCCCTCACCCCGCAGCCCTACTTCAGCAAGCTGATGAAGAGGAAGTGGCTGACGAGCTCGGATGCCTTCGATGCCATCGTGATGAACATCACCAGCTTCAGCCAGAAGCTGCGCCCGCTGCACCCCGAGCCCTACCAGGTGGGTGCCACGGCCCTACAGCCCAGCTGCGGGGTTCTGAGATGGACCCCATGGGCCCAGTTCCAACTTATGGGGTTCTGAGCAGGACCCCATGGTCCCAATTCCCATTTATGGGGTTCTGAGATGGACCCCATGACCCCACTTCCCATTTATGGGGTTCTGAGCTGGATCCCATGATCCCAGTGCCACCCATTGGGTTCTGAGATGGACCCCATGGCCCCAATTCCCATTTATGGGGTTCTGAGATGGACTCCATGATCCCAGTTCCCATTTATGGGGTTCTGAGCTGGATCCCATGACCCCAGTGCCCATTTATTGGGTTCTGAGTTGGATCCCATGATCCCAATTCCCATTTATGGGGTTCTGAGTTGGATCCCATGACCCCAGTGCCCATGTATGGGGTTCTGAGGTGGATCCTATGGTCCCAGTGCCACCCATTGGGTTCTGATCTGGATCCCATGGTCCCAATTCCCATTTATGGGGCACTGAGCTGGATCCCATGACCCCAGTGCCCATTTATTGGGTTCTGAGTTGGACCCCATGGCCCCAGTGCACATTTATGGGGTTCTGAGATGGACCCATGGGCCCAGTTCCCATTTATGGGGTTCTGAGATGGATCCCATGGTCCCAGTGCCCCCCATCAGGTTCTAGGATAGATCCCATGGCCCCAGTTCCCATTTATGGGGTTCTGAGGTGGATCCCATGGTCCCAATGCCACCCATTGGGTTCTGAGCAGAATCCCATGGTCACAATTCCCATTTATGGGGTTCTGATCTGGATCCCATGGTCCCAGTGCCACCCATTGGGTTCTGATCTGGATCCCATGGTCCCGATTCCCATTTATTGGGTTCTGAGCTGGATCCCATGGTCCCAGTTCCCATTTATGGGGTTCTGAGCTGGATCCCATGGTCCCAGTTCCCATTTATGGGGTTCTGAGCTGGATCCCATGGGCCCAGTGCCACCCATTGGGTTCTGAGGTGGACCCCATGGTCCCAGTTCCCATTTATGGGGTTCTGAGCTGGATCCCATGGCCCCAATTCCCATTTATGGGGTTCTGAGGTGGATCCCGTGGTCCCAGTGCCACCCATTGGGTTCTGAGCTGGATCCCATGGTCACAATTCCCATTTATGGGGTTCTGAGGTGGATCCCATGGTCCCAGTGCCACCCATTGGGTTCAGAGCTGGACCCCATGGGTCCCAGTTCCAACTTATGGGGTTCTGAGCAGGACCCCATGGTCCCGATTCCCATTTAGGGGTTCTGAGTTGGATCCCATGGTCCCAATTCCCATTTATGGGGTTCTGAGATGGACCCCATGACCCCACTTCCCATTTATGGGGTTCTGAGCTGGATCCCATGGGTCCAGTGCCCCCCATTGGGTTCAGAGCTGGACCCCATGGTCCCAGTTCCCATTTATGGGGTTCTGACCTGGATCCCATGGTCCCAGTGCCCCCCATTGGGTTCTGAGCTGGATCCCATGGACCCAATTCCCATTTAAGGGGTTCTGAGATGGACCCCATGGCTCCAGTTCCCATTTATGGGGTTCTGAGCTGGATCCTATGGTCCCTATTCCCATTTATGGGATTCTGAGCTGGATCCCGTGGTCCCAGTGCCCCCCATTGGGTTCTGAGGTGGAACCCATGGTCCCAGTGACACCCTTTGGGTTCTAGGATGGATGCCATGATCCCAATTCCCATTTATGGGATTCTGATATGGATCCCATAGTCCCAATGCCACCCATTAGGTTCTGAGCAAATCCCATGGACCCAGTTCCCATTTGTGGGGTTCTGAGCAGGATCCCATGGTCCCAATTCCCATTGACGGGGTTCTGAGCTGGATTCCAAGGTCCCTGTGCGCATTTATAGGGTTCTGAGCTGGACCCCATGGTCCCATTTCCAACTTATGGGGTTCTGAGCTGGACCCCATGGTCCCAGTTCCAACTTATGGGGTTCTGAGATGGAACTTGTGGTCCCAGTCCCCACTTATTTAAGGGGTTCTGAAATGGCCCGGCCCAAGCCCCCTTGGGTTTTCGGGCTGGACCCCTAGCCCAATTTCCCCATTTGTGGGGTTCTGAGCTGGACCCCATGGCCCCAGTTCCCATTTACGGGGTTCTGATCTGGACCCCATAGTCCCAATTTTCCATTTTGGGGTTTCTAGCTGGATCCCAGGCCAAATTCCCATTTTGGGATTCGGATTCGGACCCATGGCCCCATTGCCCCCCATTGTTTCAGACCCAGATCCCACGTCCCCACTTTGAGGTTCTTCTGCCTCAGCGTCCCACCCCCCTCCAATTTTGGGTGTCTGACCGAGTCATCCTGCCCCTTCCTCCCCCCTCAATTTTGGGGGTCCCACCCGCCTCCCCCCCCCCCCTCTCAAGTGGGATCCCCCCTTCCTCCCCCTTCCAATTTTGGGGGGTTTCCCACCGCCCTCCCCACCCGACTCCCCTTCTTCCCCCCCCATCTAAATGTTGGGATCCCACCCTTCCCTCCCCCCTCTCAATTTTGGGGGTCCCACGCTCCTCCCCCACCCGACTCCCCTTCTTCCCCCCCCATCTCAATGTTGGGATCCCACCCTTCCTCCCCCCTCCTCAATTTGGGGGGTCCCACCACCTCCTTCCCCACCCCGCCCCCCATCTTCCCCCCCATCTCAATTCTGGGATCCCATCCTTCCTCCCCCCATCTCAATTTTGTGATCCCACCCTTCCTCCCCCTCTCAATTTTGGGGGTCCCCCCGCCTCCTCCCCCCCCCTTCCCTTCTTCCTCCCCCCCTCCCCCCCACCATCTCATGTGGGATCCCACCCTTCCTCCCCCCTCTCAATTTTGGGGACCCACCGCCCCCTCTGCCCCCCCATCTCATTTTGTGATCCCACCACCTCCCCCCCCCCGGCCCACCCCCTCTCTCCCCCATCTCAATTTTGTGATCCCACCCTTCCTCCCCTCTCAATTTTGGGGGTCCCACCGCCCCCTCTGCCCCCCCATCTCAATTTTGTGATCCCACCACCTCCCCCCCCCCCGGCCACCCCCTCTGCCCCCCATCTCAAGTTTGGGATCCCACCCTTCCTCTCCCCCTCAATTTTAGGGGTCCCCACCACCTCCCCCCATCTCAATTTTGGGGGTCCCACCCTTCCTCCCCCTCTCAATTCTGGGGGTCCCACCGCCCCCTCTCCCCCCCTCCATCCCAATTTTGGGAATCCCACCGCCTCCTCCCCCACCCCCCCCCCTTTCTCCCCCCATCTGAATTTTGGGATCCCACCCTTCCTCCCCCTCTCAATTTTGGGGGTCCCACCGCCCCCTCTCCCCCCCCATCTCATGTTGGGATCCCACCCTTCCTCCCCCTCTCAATTTTGGGGATCCCACCGCCCCCTTTGCCCCCCCATCTCAATGTTGGGATCCCATCCTTCCTCCCCCCTCTCAATTTTGGGGGTCCCACCACCTCCTCCCCCCCCCGCGGCCACCCCCTCTCTCCCCCATCTCAATTTTGGGATCCCACCCTTCCTCCCCCTCTCAATTTCGGGGGTCCCACCGCCCCCTCTGCCCCCCCATCTCAATTTTGGGATCCCACCCTTCCTCCCCCCTCAATTTTAGGGGTCCCACCACCTCCCCCCATCTCAATTGTTGGGATCCCACCCTTCCTCCCCCTCTCAATTCTGGGGGTCCCACCGCCTCCCCCACCCCCCCGCCCCCCCCCATCCCAATTTTGGGCCCCCGCAGGTGCTGGTGAGCGATTTACACCGCCGGGTGCTGCAGGAATACGTCCGCCCCCTGCTGCAGTCCCGCATCGTTTGCACCTCTTCCAAAATGCGGGCTCGTCTGGCTGCCCGGCTGGGGGACGAAGCCCGGCAGCTCAGGGAGCTCTTCTGCCGGCTGGTCAGTGACCCCCCCGGACCCCCCCGGGTTCCCTCAGATCCCCCCGGTCCCCCCCAGACCCCCCTCGGATCCCTCAACTGGGTCCCCAGTGGGGATGGAGTTGGGTCTCCATCGCTGTGGGGTTGTGCGGGGTATTGGGTGGGAGGGGGGTGGGAGGGGTCTTGGGGGGGGTGTTTGGGGGTCTTCAGTTGTGGTTATGGGGGTCCTGGGGGGGAGTTGGGGGTCTCACTTGTGGGCTTTTGGGGTGCTGGGGGGATTTTCGGGCGGTTTTTTTCTCATTGTGGGGGTGGTTTATGAGGGTCCTGGGGGGGGATATGGGGGTCTCACTTGTGGCTTTGGGGGTCCTGGGGGGATTTTGGGGGGGTCTCATTCATAATTATGGAGGTCCTGGGGGGGATTTGGGGGTCTCACTTGTGGCTTTTGGGGTCCTGGGGGGGATTTGGGGGGTCTCATTCGTGGTTATGGGGGTCCTGGGGGGGAGTTGGGGGTCTCACTTGTGGCTTTTGGGGTCCTGGGGGGATTTTGGGGGGTCTCATTTGGTTGGGCCTGGGGGGATGGGGTCATTGTTTTATGGGGGTCCTGGGTGGGGGAGGGTTTTTGGGGTCTGGGGGAGTGGGTCCCACTTGTAGTTATGGGGGTGCTGGGGGGGGATTTGGGGGTCCCACTCCTGTTTTTTTGGGGTCATACGGGGGAATGTGGGGGCACCCATGGGTGATTTTGGGGTCCCAGGGTGGGGTGGGGGTCCCACTTGTAGTTGAGTTGGGGGGATGGGGGTTCCTGGTTTGGGTCGGGGGAGAGTTGGGGGGTCTCATTCGTAATTATGGAGGTCCTGGGGGGATTTAGGGTCTCACTTGTGGCTTTTGGGGTCCTAGGGGGGGATTTGGGGGGTCTCATTTGTGGTTATGGGGGTCCTGGGGGGGAGTTGGGGGTCTCACTTGTGGCTTTTGGGGTCTGGGGGGATTCGGGGGTCTCATTGTGGTTATGAGGGGTCCTGGGGGGGGATTGGGGGTCTCACTGTGGCTGTATTGGGGGTCCTGGGGGGGGATTTGGGGGTCTCATTCTTGGTTATGGGGGTCCTGGGGGGGATTTGGGGGTCCCATTGGTGGTTTTGGGGTCCCATTGGGGGATTGGGGGGTCTCCTTGGTGGTTATGGGGTCCTGGGAGGGGTCCTCATTCATAGATTATGGGGGTCCTGGGGGGGATTTGGGGGTCTCACTTGTGGTTATGAGGGTCCTGGGGGGGATTTGGGGGGTCTCATTTGTGGTTATGGGGGTGCTGGGGGGGAGTTGGGGGTCTCACTTGTGGCTTTTGGGGTGCTGGGGGGATTTGGGGGGTCTCATTCGTGGTTATGGGGGTCCTGGGGGGGGGATTGGGGGTCCCAGTTTGGGGGTCCGTGTTTGGGGTCCCTCTGGTTTGGGTATGGGGGAATGTGGGGGTCCATTGTGTGTTTATGGGGGTCCCTGGGGGGGGAGTTGGGGGTCTCACTTGTGGCTGTTTGGGGTCCTGGGGGGATTGTGGGGGGTCTCACTTGTGGTTATGGGGGGTCCTGGGGGGTGGAGTTTGGGGGTCCCACTTGTAGCTTATGGGGTCCTGGGGGGATTTGGGGGTCCCACTCTGGTTTTTTGGGGTCAACGGGGGGAATGTGGGGGCACCCATGGTGGTTTTGGGGGTCCCGGGTGGGGTGGGGGGTCCCACTTGTAGTTATGGGGTTCTTGGGGGGGGAGTTGGGGTCCCACTTCTAGTTTTGGGGGTCTGGGGGGGGAGTTGGGGGTCCCACCATGTGCTATGGGGCCATATGATGGGGGGGGTCCCAACTTCGTGGTTTTTTGGGGGTTGGTTATGGGGGGGCACCCATGGGTGATTTGGGGGTCTGGGGGGGTCAGATGTGGGTCTTCTTATTGGGGTTTTTGGGGTGCTGGGAGGGGAATATGAGGAACCCATCCCTGTTTTGGGGTCCTGGGGGGGGAACTGGGGGTCCCACTCATGGCTATGGGGCCATATGATGGGGGGGGGTCCCACTCGGTTGTTTGGGGTGTTTGTTTATGGGGGGCACCCATGGGTGATATGTGGTCTGGGGGGGGTGAGACGTGGGTGCTTCTCATCGGGATTTTGGGGTGCTGGGAGGGGTTATGAGGAACCCACCCCCGTTTTGGGGTCCTGGGTGGGGAACTGGGGGTCCCACTCATGGTTATGGGGCCATATGATGGGGGGGTCCCACTCGTGGTTATGGGGTTGTTATGGGGGGGCACCCATAGGTGATTTGGGGTCTGGGGGGGTCAGATGTGGGTGCTTCTTATTGGGGTTTTGGGGTGCTGGGAGGGGATATGAGGAACCCACCCCTGTTTTGGGGTCCTGGGGGGGGAACTGGGGGTCCCATTCGTGGTTATGGGGCCGTATGATGAGGGGGGGGTCCCACTCGTGTTTTTGGGGTTGTTATGGGGGGGCACCCATGGGTGATTTGGGGTCTGGGGGGGGTCAGATGTGGGTGCTTCTCATTGGGGTTCTGGGGTGCTGGGAGGGGTTATGAGGACCCAGGTGTGTTTTGGGGGTCCTGGGTGGGGAACTGGGGGTCCCACTCGTGGTTATGGGGTCATATGATGGGGGGGGTCCCACTCGTGTTTTTGGGTTGTTATGGGGGGGCACCCATGGGTGATTTGGGGTCTGGGGGGGTCAGACGTGGGTGCTTCTTATTGGGGTTTTGGGGTGCTGCGAGGGGATATGAGGAGACCACCCCCGTTTTGGGGTCCTGGGTGGGGAACTGGGGGTCCCACTCGTGGTTATGGGGTCGTATGATGGGGGGGGTCCCACTTGTGGTTATGGGGTCTTTTGGGGGGGCACCCATGGGTGATTTGGGGTCTGGGGGGGTGAGACGTGGGTGCTTCTCATTGGGATTTTGGGGTGCTGGGAGGGGATATGAGGAACCCACCCCTGTTTTGGGGTCCTGGGGGGGGGAACTGGGGGTCCCACTCATGGCTATGGGGCCATATGATGGGGGGGGTCCCACTCGTGGTTATGGGGTTTTTTTGGGGGGCACCCGTGGGTTATTTGGGGACTGGGGGGGGTCAGATGTGGGTGCTTCACATTGGGATTTTGGGGTGCTGGGAGGGGATATGAGGAACCCAAGTGTGTTTTGGGGGCCTTGGGGGGCTCTGGGGGATGAAGGGGGGGGTACCCCACTGAGGACCCCCCCCTTTTTGGGGGGGGGGCGTGCAGGACTCAGCCTGGCCCTGGTTGGACTCGGTGCTGCCGCGGCTGAGGGAGCTGCTGGTGTTGGAGGACGTCGCGGCCCTACAGATGGAGGTGGGGGTCCTGGCCAGGGATTTCCCCGATGTCAGGTGAGTGAGGGGGGGGGTAATGGGGGTGTGGGGGGGGGTTATGGGGTCATGTGTCCCTATGGGGTCATTATGTGTCCCTATGGGGTGGTGATGTGTCCCTATGGGGTAGCAGCATTTCTATAGGGTCATTATGTGTCCCTATGGGGTGGTGTGTCCCTATGGGGTCATTATGTGTCCCTATAGGATGGTGATGTGTCCCTATGGGGTGATGAAGTGTCCCTATGGGGTGGCAGCGTCGCTATAGGGTCATTATGTGTCCCTATGGGGTGGTGATGTGCCCCTATGGGATCATTATGTGTCCCTATGGGGTGATGTGCCCCTATGGGGTCATTATGTGTCCCTATGGGGTGATGATGTGCCCCTATGGGGTGACAGCATCACTATAGGGTCATTATGTGACCCTATAGGGTGGTGATGTGTCCCTATGAGGTGATGAAGTGTCCCTATGGGGTCACGGTGTCACTATAGGGTCATTATGTGTCCCTATGGGGTGGTGATGTGCCCCTATGGGATCATTATGTGTCCCTATGGGGTGGTCATCATTTATCCCTATGGGGTCAATATGTGTCCCTATGGGGTCATTATGTGTCCCTATGGGGTGATGTGTCCCTATTGGGTGATGAAGTGTCCCTATGGGGTGGCAGCATCACTGTAGGGTCATTATGTGTCCCTATGGGGTGATGAAGTGTCCCTATGGGGTGGCAGCATCACTGTAGGGTCATTATGTGTCCCCATGGGGTGATGTGTCCCTATAGGGTGGTGATGTGCCCATATGGGTTCATTATGTGCCCCTATGGGGTCATCATGTGTCTCTATGGGGTATTTATGTGTCTCTATGGGGTCATTATGTGTCCCTATGGGGTCAATATGTGTCCCTATGGGGTGATGAAGTGTCCCTATGGGGTGGCAGCGTCACTGTAGGGTCATTATGTGTCCCTATGGGGTGGTGATGTGTCCCTATGGGGTGACAGCATTAATATAGGGTCATTATGTGTCCCTATGGGGTGATGTGTCCATATAGGGTGGTGATGTGTCCCTGTGGGGTGACAGCATCACTGTAGGGTCATTACATGACCCTATGGGGTGGTGATGTGCCCATATGGTGTCATTATGTGTCCCTATGGAGTGACAGCATCACTATAGGGTCGTTATGCATCCCTATGGGGTCATTATGTGTCCCTATGGGGTTATGATGTGTCCCTATGGGGTGACAGTGTCACTGTAGGGTCATTATGTGTCCCTATGGGGTGATGAAGTGTCTCTATGGGGTTACAGTGTCACTATAGGGTCATCATGTGTCCCTATGGGGTGATGATGTGTCCCTATGGGGTGTTGTGTCCCAATGGGGTGGTGATGTGTCCCTATGGAGTGACAGCTTCACTATAGGGTGGTGATGTGTCCCTACGTGGTCATTATGTGTCCCTATGGGGTGGTGATGTGTCCCGATGGGGTGATGTGTCCCTATGGGGTCAATATGTGTCCATATGGGGTCATTATGTGCCCCTATGGGGTGATGTGTCCCTATAGGGTGGTGATGTGTCCCTATGGGGTCAATATGTGTTCCTATGGGGTGGTGATGTGTCCGTATAGGGTGACAGCATCACTGTAGTGTGGTCATTATGTGTCCCTATGGGGTCATTATGTGTCCCTATGGGGTGATGAAGTGTCCCTACGGGGTGGCAGCGTCACTATAGGGTCATTATGTGTCCCTATGGGGTCATTATGTGTCCCTATAGGGTGGTGATGTGTCCCTATGGGGTGGCAGCGTCACTGTAGGGTCGTTATGTGTCCCTATGGGGTGGTGATGTGTCCCTGTGGGGTGACAGCATTAATATAGGGTCATTATGTGTCCCTATGGGGTGATGTGTCCCTATGGGGTGACAGCATCACTGTAGGGTCATTACATGACCCTATGGGGTGGTGATGTGCCCATATGGTGTCATTATGTGTCCCTATGGGGTGACAGCATCACTATAGGGTCATTATGTGTCCCTATGGGGTCATTATGTGTCCCTATGGGGTGGTGATGTGTCCCTATGGGGTAGCAGCATCACTATAGGGCCATTATGTGTCCCTATGGGGTGATGTGTCCCTATGGGGTGATGTGTCCCTATAGGGTGGTGATGTGTCCCTTTGGGGTCAATATGTGTCCCTATGGGGTGATGAAGTGTCCCTATGGGGTGGCAGCGTCACTATAGGGTCATTATGTGTCCCTATGGGGTCATTATGTGTCCCTATGGAGTGATGTGTCCCTATAGGGTGGTGATGTGCCCCTATGGGGTCATTATGTGCCCCTATGGGGTCATCATGTGTCTCTATGGGGTACTTATGTGTCTCTATGGGGTCAATATGTGTCCCTATGGGGTGGTGATGTGTCCCTATGGGGTTAATATGTGTCCCTATGGGGTGATGAAGTGTCCCTACGGGGTGGCAGCGTCACTATGGGGTCATTATGTGTCCCTATGGGGTGGTGATGTGCCCCTATGGGATCATTATGTGCCCCGATGGGGTCATCATGTGTCCCTATGGGGTGATGTGTCCCTATGGGGTCAATATCCGTCCCTATAGGGTCATCATGTGTCCCCATGGGGTGATGTGTCTCTATGGGGTCATTATGTGTCCCTATAGGGTCATCATGTGTCCCCATGGGGTGATATGTCCCTATGGGGTCAATATGTGTCCCTATGGGGTGATGATGTGTCCCTATGGGGTGATAGCATCACTGTAGGGTCATTATGTGTCCCTATGGGGTGATGTGTCCCTATGGGGTGGTGATGTGTCCGTATGGGGTCATTATGTGTCCCTATGGGGTGATGAAGTGTTCCTATGGGGTGACGGCGTCACTATAGGGTCATCATGTGTCCCTATGGGGTGACAGCATCACTGTAGGGTCATTATGTGACCCTATAGGGTAGTGATGTGTCCCTATGGGGTGACAGCATCACTATAGGGTGCATTATTTATCCCTATGGGGTATTTATGTGTCCCTATGGGGTGGCAATGCGCCCCTATGGGGTGTCCATATGTCCCTATAGGGCAGTGATGCTTCCCTATGGGGTGTGGGGTGCCCACATGTCTCTATAGGGCAGAGGTGTCCCTATGGGGTGGCAATGTGTCCCTATGGGGTATCCATATGTCCCTATAGGGCAGCGGTGTCCCTATAGGGTGTCCATACGTCCCTATGGGGTGGCATTGTGCCCCTATAGGGTGTCCATACGTCCCTATGAGATGGCAATGTGCCCCTATGGGGTGTCCGTACGTCCCTATAGGGCAGCAGTGTCCCTATGGGGTATCCATATGTCCCTATAGGGCAGCGGTGTCCCTATAGGGTGTCCATATGTCCCTATAGGGCAGCAGTGTCCCTATGGGGTGTCCATACGTCCCTATGGGGTGGCAATGTGCCCCTATGGGGTGTCCATATGTCCCTATAGGGCAGCAGTGTCCCTATGGGGTGTCCATACATCCCTATGGGGTGGCAATGTGCCCCTATAGGGTGTCCATATGTCCCTATAGGGCAGTGGTGTCCCTGTAGGGTGTCCATACATCCCTATGGGGTGGCAATGTGCCCCTATGGGGTGTCCATACGTCCCTATAGGGCAGCGGTGTCCCTGTAGGGTGTCCATACGTCCCTATGGGGTGGCATTGTGCCCCTATAGGGTGTCCATACGTGTCTATAGGGCAGCGGTGTCCCTGTAGGGTGTCCGTACGTCCCTATAGGGTGTCCATATGTCCCTATAGGGCAGCAGTGTCCCTATGGGGTATCCATATGTCCCTATAGGGCAGCGGTGTCCCTATAGGGTGTTCATAAGTCCCTATAGGGTGTCCATATGTCCCTGTAGGGCAGCGGTGTCCCTGTAGGGTGTCCATACGTCCCTATAGGGCAGTGGTGTCCCTGTAGGGTGTCCATACATCCCTATGGGGTGGCAATGTGCCCCTATAGGGTGTCCATATGTCCCTATAGGGCAGCAGTGTCCCTATGGGGTATCCATATGTCCCTATAGAGCAGCGGTGTCCCTATAGGGTGTCCGTACGTCCCTATGGGGTGGCAACGTGCCCCTATAGGGTGTCCATATGTCCCTATAGGGTGTCTGTATGTCCCTATAGGGCAGCAGTGTCAATATGGGGTGGCAATGCGCCCCTATGGGGTGTCCGTACGTCCCTATAGAGCAGCGGTGTCCCTATAGGGTGTCCATAAGTCCCTATAGGGTGTCCATATGTCCCTGTAGAGCAGCAGTGTCCCTGTAGGGTGTCCGTATGTCCCTATAGGGTGTCCATATGTCCCTGTAGGGCAGCAGTGTCCCTGTAGGGTGTCCATACATCCCTATGGGGTGGCAATGTGCCCCTATGGGGTGTCCATATGTCCCTATAGGGCAGCGGTGTCCCTATAGGGTGTCCGTACGTCCCTATGGGGTGGCAACGTGCCCCTATAGGGTTTCCATACATCCCTATAGGGCCCCGCCAGCTCTCCCCACGCTGCCCCACACCGGTTCGGATGGCACGGCCGCATCCCGGATGTCCCCACTCCTTTGGGGACAGAACGGACGCCGTGACCCCAAAGGTGACGGCCAGGCCACCACCCCCTCCTTCCCGGCAGCCCCCACCCACTGCCGGTCCATCCCCCTCCCCCTCCCCGACCCCCCCGGGGACCCCCGCCCCCCCGGTGTCACCGGGGTCACCCTATGGGGCCGGCGGTGACGGGGACGGTGACGGCTAACGCCGGGCGTGGGGCCAAACGTGGCGCCCGGATGGCTGCGAACGGCGCCGGGGGGAGGCGGTTGTGGGGCTGAAAATGGGGGGCGGCGGGGCTGAAAATGGGGCGCAGTGCTGAGGTGACAAAATGGGGGGCAGTTCTGGGGCTGAAAATGGGGGCGGGGGGGCTGAAAATGGGGGCAGTGGGGCTGAAAATGGGGCGCAGCGCTGAGATGACAAAATGGGGGGCAGTTCTGTGGCTGAAAATGTGGGGCAGTGGTGCTGAAAATGGGGGGCAGTGGGGCTGAAAATGGGGGACAGCGCTGAGATGACAAAATGGGGGGCAGTTCTGGGGCTGAAAATGTGGGGGCAGTGGTGCTGAAAATGGGGGGCAGTGGGGCTGAAAATGGGGTTTGCCAGCGCTGAGATGACAAAAATGGGGGGCAGTTCTGGGGCTGAAAATGGGGGCAGTGGTGCTGAAAATGGGGGGCAGTGGGGCTGAAAATGGGGTGCAGTGCTGAGATGATAAAATGGGGGGCAGTTCTGTGGCTGAAAATGGGGGGCAGTGGGGCTGAAAATGGGGCACAGCGCTGAGATAACAAAATGGGGGGCAGTTCTGGGGCTGAAAATGGGGGCAATGGGGCTGAAAATGGGGCGCAGTGCTGAGATCCCAAATTTGGGTGCAGTTCTGGGGCTGAAAATGGCAGGCAGTGGGGCTGAAAATGGGTGTGCCAGCGTTGAGATCACAAAATGGGGGGCAGTTCTGGGGCTGAAAATGGGGGCGGTGGGGCTGAAAATGGGGGGCAGTGGGGCTGAAAATGGGGTGTAGCGCTGAGATGACAAAATGGGGGCAGTTCTGGGGCTGAAAATGGGGGGACAGTGGGGCTGAAAATAGGGTGCAGTGCTGAGATGATAAAATGGGGGGCAGTTCTGTGGCTGAAAATGGGGGCAATGGGGCTGAAAATGGGGCGCAATGCTGAGATCCCAAATTTGGGTGCAGTTCTGGGGCTGAAAATGGCAGGCAGTGGGGCTGAAAATGGGGTGCAGCGTTGAGATCACAAAATGGGGGGCAGTTCTGGGGCTGAAAATGGGGGCGGTGGGGCTGAAAATGGGGGGCAGTGGGGCTGAAAATGGGGTGTAGCGCTGAGATGACAAAATGGGGGCAGTTCTGGGGCTGAAAATGGGGGACAGTGGGGCTGAAAATAGGGTGGCAGTGCTGAGATGATAAAA
This sequence comes from Lophura nycthemera, assembly GCA_021292215.1. NCBI lineage: Eukaryota > Metazoa > Chordata > Aves > Galliformes > Phasianidae > Lophura > Lophura nycthemera. The sequence continues at coordinate 27,942 of JADANK010000582.1, forward strand.
TGGGGGGGCAGTTCTGTGGCTGAAAATGGGGGCCAAGATGGGGCTGAAAATGGGGCGCAATGCTGAGATCCCAAATTTGGGTGCAGTTCTGGGGCTGAAAATGGCAGGCAGTGGGGCTGAAAATGGGGCGCAGCGTTGAGATCACAAATGGGGGGCAGTTTCTGGGGCTGAAAATGGGGGCGGTGGGGCTGAAAATGGGGGGCAGTGGGGCTGAAAATGGGGTGTAGCGCTGAGATGACAAAATGGGGGCAGTTCTGGGGCTGAAAATGGGGGTGGTGGGGCTGAAAATGGGGGGCAGTGGGGCTGAAAATAGGGTGCAGTGCTGAGATGACAAAATGGGGGGCAGTTCTGGGGCTGAAAATGGCAGGCAGTGGGGCTGAAAATGGGGCGCAGTGTTGAGATCACAAAATGGGGGGCAGTTCTGTGGCTGAAAATGGGGTGCAGCGCTGAAATGACAAAATTGGGAGCAGTTCTGTGGCTGAAAATGGGGAGCAGTGGGGCTGAAAATGGGGTGCAGCACTGAGATGACAAAATGGGGGGCTGAAAATGGGGCTGAAAATTGGGGGCAGCGCTGAGATGACAAAATGGGGGGCTGAAAATGGGGCTGAAAATGGGGCACAGCGCTGAGATCACAAAATGGGGGGCAGTTCTGGGGCTGAAAATGGGGGGCGGTGGGGCTGAAAACGGGGGGCTGTGGGGCTGAAAATGGGGTGCAGCATTGAGATCACAAAAGGGGGGGGAGGTTCTGGGGCTGAAAATGGGGCGCAGCACTGAGATGACAAAATGGGGGGGCAGTTTTGGGGCTGAAAATGGGGGTCAGAGCAGTGGGTCTGAAAATAGGGGACAGGGCAATGGGTCTGAAAATGGGGAGCAGTGCTGAGATCCCAAAATAAACGGCGTGCAGCGCTGGGTCTGAAAATAGGGGGCAGGGCAGCGGGGCTGAAAATGGGGCACAGCGCTGAGATCCCAAAATGGGGCCCAGTTCAGGGTCTGAAAATGGGGCGCACTGCAATGGGGCTGAAAATGGGGGGCAGTGGGGGTGAAAATAGGGGGCAAGGCAATGGGTTTGAAAATGGGCCCCAGTTCAGGGTCTGAAAATGGGGCACAGAGCTGAGATCCCAAAATGGGGCCCAGTTCAGGGTCTGAAAATGGGGTGCAGTGCAATGGAGCTGAAAATGGGGCGCAGTTCTGGCTCTGAAAATGGAGCCCAGGTCATTCAGGCTCTGAAAATGGGGCGCAGTGCTGAGATCCCAAATCTGGGGCCAATTCAGGGTCTGAAAATGGGGCGCAGTGCAATGGGGCTGAAAATGGGCTGAGATCTGGGTCTGAAAATGGGGCGCAGTGCAATGGGGCTGAAAATGGGGCGCAGTTCTGGGTCTGAAAATGGGGCTCAGGTCATTCAGGGTCTGAAAATGGGGCGCAGTGCTGAGATCCCAAAATCGGGTGCAATTCTGGGTCTGAAAATGGGGCGCAGTGCAATGGGGCTGAAAATGGGGCCCAGGTCATTCAGGGTCTGAAAATGGGGCACAGAGCTGAGATCCCAAAATCGGGTGCAATTCTGGGTTTGAAAATGGGGCGCAGTGCAATGGGGCTGAAAATGGGGCCCAGTTTTGGCTCTGAAAATGGGGCGCAGGTCATTCAGGCTCTGAAAATGGGGCGCAGTGCTGAGATCCCAAAATTGGGTGCAATTCCGGGTCTGAAAATGGGGCGCAGTGCAATGGGGCTGAAAATGGGGCCCAGGTCCGGGTCTGAAAACGGGGCGCAGTGCAATGGGGGTGAAAATGGGGCACAGTTCTGGCTCTGAAAATGGGGCCCAGGTCATTCAGGCTCTGAAAATGGGGCGCAGTGCTGAGATCCCAAATTTGGGGCCAATTCAGGGTCTGAAAATGGGGCGCACTGCAATGGGGCTGAAAATGGGGCGCAGTTCTGGCTCTGAAAATTTCAGAGCTCAGGCTCTGAAAATGGGGCGCAGCGCTGAGATCCCAAATTTGGGGCCCAGCTCAGGCTCTGAAAATGGGGCGCAGCGCTTCTCCCCCCCAACACGGACCCCCCCCCCCCCCCCGATTTTTCTCCCCGCAGGAGGAAGCACGTGGCCGCCCTGCTGGACGTGCGGGGTCTGCGCAGCCCCGCGGCCCGCCAGGAGATCCTGGGGGTCCTCCAGGATGTGGGGACGGGGGAGGCCGAGGCGGGACCCCCCCCCCGGGAAAGGGCTTTCTTCTCCGAGCTGCCCGTCGCGCGGCGGCCGCGCTGCCTCCCCTTCGATCTGCAGCGCCTGGCCAGGCTGCGGCTGAGGGGGCTGCGACCCGAACGGCCCAACGAGGGGAGGCTGTGAGAGCTGCGCGCGATTTTGGGGGGGGGTGGGGAGGGGCGGTGGGGTTACGGGGTCGGGTTGGGGGGGGTGGGGGGGTGTTGGTTCTGAAAGGTTTGGCTGTCGGGTTCGAATTGGTGGGGGGGGGCTTCGGTTTGGCGGGGGGGAGGGTGGGTTGGTTCTGAAAATAGGGGGCAAATT
>JADANK010000583.1:0-90503 GCA_021292215.1 Lophura nycthemera
TTTGGGGCAGAACCCTAAACCCCAATGGGTACGCCCCAATGGGTGCCAGAACCCAACAGCCCACCCTATGGGTACAGAACCCCATACTATGTGTGCAGAACCCCACCCTATGGGTGCAGGAAACCCAAGAACCCCATACCATGGGTGCAAAACCCCATAGCCCCATCCTATGGGTGCAGGAACCCCAAGAACCCCACACTCTGAGTGCAGGAGCCCCACGCCACGGATGCAGCCCCACCCCACAGAGCACACAGGGCCGCCCCACAGCCCCGACCCCACTGCAGTGGGGGATGTCCTTTATGGGGCCGCCCCACACCCCACTTCCCCACCCCCCCCTCCCCCATGCAGAGGGAGAGGAGAGGAAGCTCAGAGCCCTCCCCGCCCCCCCGCACCCTTCCTGGTGCTGACAGCTGCAGGAAGCAGCCGCGGCCCCACACATTTCCCCTATGGGGCCGCAAAGTGTCCGGCCCTAAAACATCACCACTGCATTCTGCAGGTCCTGTCCCCAACACGTCCTCACTGGGTCCCCATATCCCTGCCCCCCCTCACTCCACAAGTCCTCAACACGTCCCTATGTCTCTGCCCCATGTCCCTGTCCCTACATTCCTGTCCCCAGTGCATCCCATGTCCCCATACCCCCAAATTCCTGTCCCCATGTGTCCCCCGTCCCCATATTCTCCTGTCCCCCTCCCCCTGTCCCCACATCCCTATCCCCCTGTTCCTGTCCCCATGTCCTCCTGCCCCCATCCCCTATGTGTCCCTATATCCCTATCACCCTGTCCCCAATGTGTCCCCATGACTCTCCACATCCCCATGTCCTTGTCCCCAATCAACCCCAATGTCTCTGTCCCATGTTCCCGTCCCCAATATGTCCCCTATCCCCATGTCCCTGTCCCCAATCCACCCCAATGTCTCTGTCCCATGTCCCTGTCCCCAATATGTCCCCCATCCCCATGTCCCCGCCCATTTCCCTGGCCCAGTCCCCCGTGGGTCCCAATTCCCATTCCCATGTTCCTGGTCCCCAGTTGTCCCCCAATTCCCCCTGTCCCCCACCTGTCCCTGTCCCCCCCTGTCCCCACATCCCTATCCCCCCGGCCCTGTCCCCATGTCCCCCTGTCCCCATGAGTCCTCACATCCCCAAATTCCTGTCCCCAATGTGTCCCCATCCCCATGACTCTCCACATCCCAATGTCCCTGTCCCATGTTCCTGTCCCCAATGTATCCCCATCCCCATGTCCCTGTCCCCATATTTCTGTCCCCAGTGCATCTCCATATCCCCCTGTCCCCAGTGCATCCCCATGTCCCCCTGTCCCTGTCTCTAATGTGTCCCCCTGTCCTCATGTCCCTGTCCCCATATCCCCATATCCCCCTGTCCCCAGTGTGTCCCCACATCCCCCTGTTCCATGTCCCTGTCCACAATGTGTCCCCATGTCCCTGTCCCCATATCCCCCTGTCCCATCCCCATGTCCCCCTGTGCCCATTCCCGTTCCCCTCTCCAATTGTCCCCATGTCCCCCTGTCCCCATTGTGTCCCCACGTCCCTGTCCCCTGGTTCTGTCCCCATGTCCCCACCCCCCTGGCCCTGTCCCCTTTGCTACGGTGCTGCTGACAGATCCGGGATGTGAGATCCGGAGTTCCTACAGTTTGTTCTGCAAACAAAGTCCAGGAAGGCGACGTCTCCCTGTGGGGTGGCTGCCAGGGCCCACTCCCTGCCCTATAACCCCAAATCCCCTTGGCCCCTATAAACAACTTCCCTGCCCCTAAACCCCAACTTCCCGCCCCGGGTTTTGGGAAACCACACGGGAGCATTTTTGGAAGGACCACAGCCTTGGCTGGGGGGGCTTCATCCCCCAAAGCCCCAGAAGCTGGATCCCACCTCCATTGCATCAAATCCCCATCGCAATCCCACCCCACAGCCATTTCCCCCACCCCAACTGCGTTCCCCATCCCACTGCAAATCCCCACCCCATTTGGATCCCCACAACACAATTCCCACTCCCACTGGCAATTCCACCCCACTGCATCCAAAACCCAATTGAAATTCCTCCCATTGGATCCCACAACGCAAATCCCCAACCCCATTGCAACCCACCCCACTGGCATCCAAAAACCATTGAAACCATCCCCTTGGGGATTCCCCCACAAACCGCATCCCCCCCATGGGCAAATTCCACCCCAATGGCATCCTATCCCCATTGCCAATCCATTTCCCATTGCATCCTCCCCCCCAAACTGCCAATCCCCACCCCCAACTGCAATCCCCACCCCATTGGGATTCCCACAAACCACAATCCTAACCCCCATTGGCAATCCCCCCCACTGCCAATCCCCCCAAAAAAAAAAAAAAAAAAAAAAAAAAAAAAAAAAACTGCATCCCCACCCATTTGAAAATCCATCCCATTGGATCCCACAATACCTCTCACCCCCCCTTGGCAAATCCACCCACTGCAAAAATTCCCCACCCCAACTTGCCTCCCCAACTGAAATCCATCCCATTGGGGAACCCACCAAAAACATTTCCCCCCAACTGCACTAAAACCCATTGCAAATCCATCCCAACCCTGCATCCCACAAAACACATCCCACCCCATTGCAAATCCACCCCCCACTGCCCAATCCAGCCACCTTGCAAAACCCCCCCCCAATAAATCCCACTCCCAATTTGGGGACCAACAGGGAGACCCCAATGGAGGGTCCCTTCCCATAAAGGAAAAAGGGCCCAAATTAGGGAAACCCCAAATTAGGGGACATGGGAGGGAACCCCAAAACAAGGGGGACATGGGGAGGGGACATTCAATAAGGGGCAATGGAAAACCCCAACAGGAAAACCCCTAGGGGAACAAATGAGGATCCCTAAATAGGGGCCCTGGGAGACCCCCAATAGGGGCAAAAAGGAAGGAACCCCCGTTGGGGAAAATGAATTGGGGACCACAGGGGGGACCCCAAGGGGACCACGAAGGAAAACTCTCAATTGGGGCCTGGGAGGGACCCCCAAGAGGGAAACATGGGGTTTTCCTCCAACCAGGGGGACCTGGAAGAACCCCCAATAAGGACAAGGGGGAACAACTCAATTAAGGACATTAGGGGGATTGCCCCACCAGGGGGACATGGCAACCCCCAGTAGGGACACAGGAGACCCCAAGATATGGGAACCTGAACAGGGACATGGCAACCCCTAGGAGGGACAATGAAAGACCCCCCAAAAAGGGGAACTTGGCAGCCCCCCAATTAAGGAACCACAGGCCAACCCCCCAATAGGGGACATGGGAAACTTGAAAAGGGGACGTTGGGAGAACCCCAAATGGGGTATGGGAAACCCCAAGGTAGGGACGTTAAAGGGAGGTTTTCCCAATTAAACACATACGGAGACCCCGGTAAGGACATGGTGAGCCTTAAAAGGGACACAGGGACCCCAGTCTGCATACAGGGACCCCAATGGGGATATGGCAAGCCCTAATAGGGTCACAGGGATCCTAGTGGGGACACAGAAACCTGAACAGGGCCATGGCAACCCCCAGTAAGGACACAGATCTCAATAGGGACACAGGAGACCCCAAGACTTATACAGGGACCCCAACAGGGACATGGGGACCCCTAAAAGGGATATAGGGACACCTAAAAGCAACATGGGGGAACATAGGGACCCCAATAGGGATATGGCAACTCTCAAAAGGGACATGGGGACCACAATACACATAGAGAGACACCAAAAGGGACATGGGGACCCCAATATGTATACAGGAACCCCAACAGGGACATGGTAACCCTCAATAGGAACACAGGGACCCCAATAGGGACATGGCAACCCCCAACAGGGACATGGGGATCCCAATAGGGGCATGGGGTCCACCATAAGGACACAGGGATGCCCACCAGGGTCATGACAACCCCCAGTAGGAACACAGGAGACCCCAATACATATAAAGGGACCCCAACAGGAACATGATGACCTCCAATAGGGAATATGGGGACACCCTATAGGGACATAATGACCCCAATAAGGCCATGGGGACACCCACCAAGGCCATGGCAATTCCCTATAGGGACACGGCAACCAGCTGTAGGAACCCCAATGGGAACATGCAAACCCTAATAGGAACACAGGAATCCCAATGGGGACATGGCAACCTCTCATAGGGACATAGGGACACCCAGTGGGACACGGGGACTCCTAATAAGGTCAGAAGAACCCAAAGAGGGTCATGGGATCCCAAAAGGACCATGGCAAGCCCCAATAGGAACACATGGCAGCCCCTTATAGGGACACGGGGACCCCTAACAGGGACATGAGTACCCCTAGAAGGGGCAAAGGAACCCCGAAAAGGGACATGAAAACCCCCAAGAAAAAAACAGGGACCGCAGTGGGGACATGACAACCCCTAATAGGGGCACAGGCAACCCAGATAGGGACACAGGAATTCCTAATAGGGGATCACAACAGGGACATGGGAACCCCAACAGGGACATGGAGACCCCAAAGGGAACACGGCAACCCCTAATAGGGACAGAGGGGCCCCAACAGGGACATGGCAACCCCATAGGAACAAGGGAATCCCTAATAAGGGCATAAGAACCCCAAGAGGGACATGTGGACCCCAAAAGGGCCACGGCAACCTCCAATAGGGACACAGGGATCTCTAATAGGGTCACAGGGACTGTTAACAGGGGCACAAGGATCCCAAAATGGACATGAGGACACCCAAGCGGAACACAGGGACACCAATGGGAACATGGCAACCCCTAATAGGGACACAGGTATCCACACAGGAACAGAGACCCCTAACAGGGCCATAGGGACCCCAAAAGGGACACGGGGATGCACACCAAAGCCATGACAACCCCCAAAAGGGACACGGGGGACAACAGCAGAGACACAGGGACACCAATGGGAATATGGCAACCCCTAATAAGGACGCAGGGACCCCAATAGGAACATGAGGACCCCAAAAGGGCCGTGGCAATCCCCAATAGGAACACAAGGGCCCTACTTGGGACATGGCAAACCCCCCACAGGAAAACAGAGACCCACGTGAGGACCCAGGGACCCCTAATAGGGGAATAGGGACACCCACAGGGATACGAGGACCCCAAAAGGGCCATGGCAACCCCCTATAGGGACATGGGGGACCCCTAATAGGGACATGGCAACCCCTCATAGGGCCATGGGGACCCCCATAGGGACACAGGAACCCCTAACAGGAGCACAGGGACCCAAAAGGGACATGAGGACCCTCAATAGGAACACAGGGATCCCAGTGGTGACATGGCAAACCCTAATAGGGACACAGGGAAACCCACAGGGGCACAGGGACCAAAATAGGGACACTGGGAACTCCCATAGGGGCATAGGGAGCAAAATAGGGACATGGGACCCCTAATAGGGGCAGACTGACTCCCATTGGGACATAAGGACCCCAAAAGGGCCAAGGAAACCCCCAATAGGAAGACAGGGACCCCTAATAGGGGCATGGCAACCCCTCATAGGGACAGAAGGACCCTAATAATGGCATAGGGACCCCCCCATAGGGACACAGGGACCCAAAAGGGACATGAAGACCCCAATAGGAACACAGGGATCCCAGTGGGGATATAGCAACCCCTCGTAGGGATATGGGGACCACCAAAAGGACACAGGCTACCCCTAACAGGGGCACAGGGACCCCAATAGGGACATGGGGATGTCTAAAAGGGGCATAGTGACCCCCAATAGGAACACAAGGACTCCAAAAGGGCCATGGGAACCTCAAATAGAACAAAGGGACCCCAAAAGAGACACGGCAACCCCTCACAGGGACATGAGGACCCTCAAAGGGACACAGGGACCCCCAATAGGGGCACAAGAATTGCAGTGGGGACCCCCCAATAGGGACACGGGGCCCCAGTGGGGGCATGGCAACCCCTCACAGGCACACGAGGACCCCTATATGGACATGGGGACCCCCGAAGACCCAGATAGGGACATGAAGACCCAAAAAGGGCCATGACAACCCCTTATAGGGACATGGGAGACCCCAGTGGCAAAACAGCAGCCCATAATAGGGACATGGGGAACCCATAGGGACACAGGAACCCCCAGCAGGGGCATAGGGACCCCAAAAGGGCCATTGCAACCCCTATAGGGAAATGGGGGATGCCAAAAGGGCCATGACAACCCCCACATAGGAACACAGGGACCCCTTATAGGGGCATACTGTCCTCCAACAGGGACATGAGGACCCCAAAAGGGCCATGGCAACCCCTAATAGGAATACAGGGACCCACACAGGGACATGGCAACCCCTCACAGGGACCCCTAATAGGAGCACAGGGACCCTCCATAGGGACACAGGGACCCATATAGGGACACAGGGACCCCTAATAGGGGCAGGGATCCCAGTGGGGACATGGCAACCCCTCACAGGAGACACAGCAACCCCCAATAGGGCCCACAGGGACCCCCATAAGGACACAGGGCCCTAGGGGACCCACATCAGGGACACGAGGGACCCCTAATAGGGGCACTAGGGATCCCAGTGGGGACATAAGGAACCCTAATAGGGACATGGCAACTCTCCAACAGGAACCAGGGACCACACAGGGACACGGCAACCCCCAATAGGGCCACAGAGCCCCCCGTAAGAACACAGGGACTCTTAAGAGGGGTTATGGGGACCCACATAGGGACATGAGGGACCCTAATAGGGACATGAGGGACCCCAAAAGAGGCATGGCAACCCCCGATAGGGGCAAGGGACCCATACAGGGACACAGGGACCCCCAATAGGGCCACAGAAACCTGCATAAGGACACAGGGATCCCTGATAGGGCCACAGGGACTCCACGATAGGGACATGGCAACCCCTCATAGGGACATAGGGGACCCCCAATAGGGGCATAGGGACCCCAAAAGGGCCTTGGCAACCCCCAATAGGAACACAGGGACTCACACAGGGACACGGCAACCCCCAATAGGGTCACAGAGATCCCCCCAGAAGGACACAGGGACCCCTAAGAGGGACATGAGGACCCACATAAGGACACGGGGACCCCCAATAGGAACACAGGGACCCACACAGGGACATGGCAACCCCTCATAGGGGCACGGGGATCCACACAGGGACATGGGAACCCCTCATAGGGACAGAGGGACCCACTGATAGGGACATGGCAGCCTCTCATAGGGACATGGGGACCCACATAGGGACTCGGGGACTCCCAGTAGGGACACGGGGACCCACATAGGGGACATGGCAACCCCTCATAGGGACCGCCAATAGGAACACAGGGACCCCCACAAGGACACAGGGACCCCAATAGGAACACAGGAACCCCTAATAGGAACACGGGGACCCCCATAAGGACACAAGGACCCCAGTGGGGACATGGCAACCGGCAATAGGGACATGGGGACCCACACAGGGCCACAGGGACCCCCAATAGGGCCACAGGGACCCCCAATAGGGGACGTGGCAACTCCTCATAGGGCCACAGGGACCCCCAATAGGGACAAAGGGACCCTGATAGGAACATGAAGACCCCAAAAGGGCCATGACAACCCCCAGTAGGAACACAGGGACTCAGACAGGGACTCACACAGGGACACAGGGATCCCTGATAGGAACACAGGAACCCCCCATAAGGACACAGGGACCCCTAATAGGGCCACAGGGACCCACATAGGGACAAAGGGACCCCTTATAGGGCCGCAGGGAACCTAACAGGGGACATGGCAACCCCTCATAGGAACACAGGGACCCCCATAAGGACACAAGGACCCCCAAAAGGAACACGGGGACCTCCATAAGGACACAGGGACCCCATTGGGGACATGGCAACCCCCAATAGGGACATAGGGACCCCAACAGGAACACAGGGACCCCAGTGGGGACATGGCAACCCCCAATAGGAACACAGGGACTCACATAGGGACACAGCAACCCCCAGAAGGGGCACAGGGATCCCTGATAGGAACACAGGGACCCCTAATAGGGAACACAGGGACACCCATAAGGACACAAGGACCCCAGCGGGAACATGGCAACCCCCAATAGGGACACGGGGACCCACATAGGGACACGGGGACCCCCAGTAGGGACACGGGGACCCCCAGTAGGGACATGGCAACCCCTCATAGGGCCACAGGGACCCCCAATAGGGGCACAGGGACCCCCAATAGGGGACATGGCAACCCCTCACAGGGACACAGGGACCCCCATAAGGACACAAGTACCCCCAATAGGGACACAGGGACCCCAATAGGGGACATGGCAACCTCTCATAGGAACATAGGGACCCCAATAGGAACACAGGGACCCCCAATAGGAACACAGGGACCCCTATATGGACATGGCAACCCCCAATAGGGGCACAGGGACCCACATAGGGACACAGGGACCCACATAGGGACACAGGGACTCCCAATAGGGACACAAGTACCCCAATAGGGGACATGGCAACCCCTCATAGGGCCACAGGGACCCCCAAGAGGGACACAGGGACCCACATAGGGGACATGGCAACCCCCAGTAGGGACATGGGGACCCACATAGGGACACAGGGACCCCAAATAGGGACACAGGGACCCCAAATAGGGACATGGCAAACCCCCAATAGGGGCACAGGGACCCCCATAAAGACACAGGGTCCCCAACAGGAACACAGGGACCCACATAGGGACACAGGGACCCCCAATAGGGGCATGGCAACCCCTCACAGAAACATAGGGACCCCAATAGGGGGACGGGGACCCCCAAGAGGGATATGGCAACCCCCAATAGGGGCATAGGGACCCCCATAAGGACACAGGGACCCATATGGACACAGGGACCCCTAATGGGGACACAGGGACCCCCAATGGGGACATGGCAAACCCCAATAGGGGCACAGGGACCCATGTAGGGAAATGGCAACCCCCAATAGGGGCACGGGGACCCCAATAGGGGCACAGGGACCCATAATAGGGACATGGCAAGTCCTCATAGGAACATAGGGACCCCAATAGGAACACAGGGACCCCCAATAGGGACATGGCAACCCCCAATAGGGCCACAGGGACCCCATAAGGACACAGGGACCCGCAATAGGGCCACAGGGACCCCCAAGAGGGACATGGCAACCCCCAATAGGGGCACAGGGACCCCATAAGGACACAGGGACCCCCAATAGGGACACAGGGACCCCCAATAGGGACATGGCAACCCCCAATAGGGGCACAGGGACCACACAGGGACACAGGGAACCCCAATAGGGGACATGGCTACCCCTCATAGGGGCCATAGGGACACAGGGACCCCTAATAGGAACATGGCAACCCCTAATAGGGGCACAGGGACCCCAATAGGGGCACAGGGACCCATAATAGGGACATGGCAACCCCCAATACGGGCACGGGGACCCACACAGGGACACAGGGACCCCCAAGAGGGACATAGGGACCCCAGTGGGGACATGACAACCCCCAATAGGGGCACAAGGACTCCAATAGGGGCACAAGGACCGCAAAGAGGGACATGGCAACCCCCAATAGGGCCACAGGGACCCCATAAGGACACAGGGACTCCCAGTAGGGACACAGGGACCCCTGATAGGGACATGGCAACCCCCATAAGGACACAGGGACCCCTAATAGGAACACAGGGACCCCAGTGGGGACATGGCAACCCCCAATAGGGGCACAGGGACCCCATAAGGAACACAGGGACCCCTAATAGGGACATGACAACCCCCAATAGGGCCACAGGGACCCCCATAAGGACACAGGGACCCCCGACAGGAACAGAGGGACCCCCATTGGGAAATGGCAACCCCCAATAGGGGTACAGGGACCCCATAAGGACACAGGGACCCTAATAGGAACACAGGGACCCCTAATAGGGACACAGGGACCCCCAATAAGGGGACATGGCAACCTCTCATAGGAACATAGGGACCCCAATAGAAAAACAGGGACCCCAGTGGGGACATGGCAACCCCCAATAGGGGCACGGGGACCCACATAGGGACACAGGGACCCCGCAATAGGGCCGCAGGGACGCCTAATAGGGACATGGCAACCCCTGATAGGAACATAGGGACCCCAATAGGAACACAGGGACCCCAATAGGGGCATGGCAACCCCTCATAGGAACATAGGGACCCCAATAGGGGCACAAGGACCCCTGATAGGAACACAGGGACCCCCAATAGGGACATGGCAACCCCCAATAGGGGCACAGGGACCACCATAAGGACACAGGGACCCCTGATAGGGATACAGGGACCCCAATAGGGTCACAGGAACCCCCAATAAGGACATGGCAACCCCCAATAGGGGCACTGGGACCCACACAGGGACACAGGGACCCGCAATAGGGACACAGGGACCCGCAATAGGGACATGGCAACCCTGCATAGGAACATAGGGACCCCAATAGGAACACAGGGACCCCAATAGGGGCATGGCAACCTCTCATAGGAACATGGGGACCCCAATAGGGGCACAAGGACCCCTGATAGGAACACAGGGACCCCCAAGAGGGACATGGCAACCCCCAATAGGGGCACAGGGACCCCAGTAGGACACAGGGACCCCTGATAGGGATACAGGGACCCCCAATAGGGACACAGGAACCCCTAACAGGGGCATGGCAACCCCTCATAGGAACACAGGGACCCCAATAGGAACACAAGGACCCCCAAGAGGGACATGGCAACCCCCAGTAGGGGCATACGGACCCCATAAGGACACAGGGACCCCTAATGGGGACACAGGGACCCCCAATAGGGACATGGCAACCCCCAAGAGGGCCACAGGGACCCCATAAGGAACACAGGGACCCACATAGGGACATAGCAACCTCTGATAGGGCCACAGGAACCCCCTGTAAGGACACAGGGACCCCTAATAGGAACACAGGGACCCCAGTGGGGACATGGCAACCCCCAATAGGGGCACAAGGACCCCAATAGGGACACAGGAACCCCTAATAGGGGCATGGCAACCCCTCATAAGAACACAGGGACCCCCAATAGGGATATGGCAACCCCCAATAGGGGCACAGGGACCCCATAAGGACACAGGGACACCAACAGGACCCCAGGCCCCCCATTAGGGCCACATTCCCCCCCCCCCCCCCCCCCGTTTCCCGCTCCCCGCTCACCGCGTGCCTTTGTCTCCCATCTCCCCGCAGATCCGCGTAGCGCTGAGGTGAAATTCGGGCCGGTACGCCGCCCCCCCCCCCCCAACCCCCCCCACCCACCCGCCCCCCCCCCAAAAAAAAAAAAAAAAAAAAATAGAAAAACCTCAACGTCGATCCCCCCCCCCCCCGACCCCTCGCTATACGCACAAACGGGCACCAACCCCCCCCCTCCCGCTCGATTCTCCTCCCTCTGCGGCTGCCGATGCCGCTCCTTGTGGGGGGGGGGTGAGGGGGGGGGGGGAGGAGGGGCGGCCCCGAGCAGCGCGCCGCCGGTTGTGAGGGAAAAAAAAAAAAAAAATGGGGGGGGGGCGGGGGAGGGGCGGGAAAAGGGCGGGAACGGCGCCGCCTGGCGGAGAGCGCGGGAAAAGAGGGGAGAGCGGCAATGCGCATGCGCGAGGCTGCGCTCTGTGCGCATGCGCGGTGTGGGGGCGTGCGGTGCTGCGTGTGTGTGCGTGTGCGTGTGTGTGTGTGCATGTAGGGATGGGCGTGCTGCTGCTTTGCACGTGCGTGTGCGCGTCGTGAGTGCATGTGCGTGCAGCTCTTGTGCATGCGTGTGTGCATGTAGTGTGTGCGTGCAGCTCTTTTGCGTGTGTGTGCGTGCATGCAGCTCCTTTGCACGCGTGTGTGTGCATAGAGTGAGTGTGTGCGTGCAGCTCCTTTGCACGTGTGTGTCTATAGCAGTGTGCACGCATGCAGCTCCTTTGCATGTGTGTGCGCATGCATGCAGCTCCTTTGCACGAGTGTGTGCACATAGTGTGCATGCATGTGCATGCAGCTCCTTTGCACGTGCGTGTGCACGTAGTGAGTGCATGTGTGTGCAGCTCTTTCTGCATGCGTGTGTGCATATAGTGTGTGCATGCAGCTCTTTTGCATGTGTGTGCATGCATGCAGCTCCTTTGCACGTGTGTGTGCATGTGTGCAGCTCCTTTGCACGTGTGTGCACGTAGTGAGTGCATGTGTGTGCAGCTCTTTTGCATGCGTGTGTGCATATAGTGAGTGTGTGCATGCAGCTCTTTTTGCGTGGTGTGCGAGTGCATGCAGTCCTTGTGCACATCGTGTGGTGCATAAGTGTGTGCATGCAGCTCCTTTGCACTGTGTGCTAATAGCAGTGTGCACGCATGCCTCTTGCATGTGTGTGCGCATGCATGCAAGCTCCTTTGGCACAGGTGGTGTGCATAAGTGTGCATGGTCTTGCATGTGCAAATGCAGCTCCTCCTTTGCACGTGTGTGCAACTAGTGTGCATGTGCTGCAGCTCCTTTGCATTGGTGCATTAGTAGTGTGTGTGCAGCTCTTTTGCAGTGTGTGCATGCTGCGGCTCTTTGCAGTGGGTGCCATGTTGCAGTGTGCAGCTTTGCCGTGTTGTCATGTGTGTGTGCATGCATGCAGCTCCTTTGCACATGCGTGTCTACAGCAATGTGCATGCATGCAGCTCCTTTGCATGTGTGCACATAGTGAGTGCACATGCGTGCAGCTACTTTGCATGCATGTGTGCATGTAGTGTGTGCATGCAGCTCTTGTGCATGTGTGTGTGCGTGCATGCAGCTCCTTTGCACGTGCGTGTGCACATAGTGAGTGTGCATGTGCATGCAGCTCCTTTGCACATGTGTGTGCACATAGTGAGTGCATGTGCATGCAGGTCTTGTGCAGGTCTGTGTGCATGTTGTGTGTGCGTGCAGCTCCTTTGCATGTGTGTGTGTGCACGTAGTGAGTGTGCATGCATGCAGCTCCTTTGCTTGTGTGTGTGTGCACATAGTGTGTGCATGCAGCTCCTTTGCACGTGCGTGTCTACAGCAATGTGCATGCATGCAGCTCCTTTGCACGTGTGTGTGCACATAGTGTGCATGTGCATGCAGCTCTTTTGCATGTGTGTAGTGCATGCATGCAGCTCCTTTGCATGCGTGTGTGCATATTGTGAGCGCATGCATGCACCTCTTGCAGTTCTGTGTGCATGCTTGCAGCTCCTTTGCACGTGTGTGTTGCACAATGTGTGCATGCAGCTCCTTTGCAGTGTGTGTGCACTGTATGAGAGTGCATGTGTGATGTGCAGCTCTTTTGCAGTCTGCCGGGTGCATGCATGGCATCTTTGCAGGTGTGCAATGTGTGCTGCATGCAGCTCTTTTGCATGTGTGTGTGCATGCATGCAGCTCCTTTGCACGTGGTGCCAGTGCATGCATGCAGCTCTTTGCAGTGTGGTGCAATGTGCAGCTCACTTTGCACTGCTGTGTGTCATGACTAGTGAGTGCATGCAGCTCTTTGCATGTGTGTGCGTGCATGCACTCCTTTGCATGTGTGCAATGTGCATGCATGCAGTCTTCCTTTGCATGTGGTGTGCAATGCATGCAGCTCCTTTGCAGTGTGCATGTGTGTGCATGCAGCTCCTTTGCACGTGTGTGTGCACATAGTGAGTGCATGTGCAGCAGCTCCTTTTGCACGGTGGTGCAATAGTGAGTGTGGCATGCAGCTCTTTTGCATGTGTGTGTGCATGCATGCAGCCCTTGCACAGTGTGTGCATAGATGGGTGCAGTCAGCTCCTTTGCATGTGTGTCTACAGCATTGTGCATGCATGCAGCTCCTTTGCCAGTGTGTGCTACAGGTGCATGGCATGCAGCTCCTTTGCATCGTGTGTGTGTGCACGTCAGTGAGTGCATGTGGTGCAGCTCTTTTGCAGTGCAGTGTGTGCATCTTAGTGCAGGTGTCTGCATGCAGCTCTTTTGCAGTGTGTGTGCATGCATGCAGCTCCTTTGCAAGTGCGTGTTCAGCATGTGCAGCATGCAGCTCCTTTGCAGTGCATGGTGGCATGCATGCAGCTCCTTTGCACGTACGTGTGCATAGTGAGTGCATGTGCATGCAGCTCTTTTGCAGTTGGTGTGTGGTGGCAGCTCCTTTGCAGTGTGTTGCACTGAGTGTGCATGCATGCAGCTCTTTTGCATGTGTGTGTGTGTCATGCATGCAGCTCCTATGCATGTGTGTTTGCACATAGTCAGTGCATGTGCATGCAGCTCCTTTGCATGTGTGTGTGCACACAGTGTGTGCATGCACTGCCCTGTGTGTGTGCCCACACAGTGAATGCATGCATGCAGCTCCTTTGCATGTGTGTGTGCATGTAGAGAGTGCAAATGCATGCAGCTCCTTTGCATGTCTGTGCGTGCATTGCCCTGTGTGTGTGTGCAAGGGGTTTGTGAGAACCCCTTGTTGCCACCCCATGGCATTGGGGACCCCTTGGTGCCACCCCATGGTGTTGGTGACCCCTTGATGGCACCCCATAGCATTGGGGACCTCTTGGTGTCACCCTATGGAGTTGGGGACCCCTTGTTGCCACCCCATAGCACTGGGGACCTCTTGTTGCCACCTCATGACATTGAGAACCCCTTGGTGCCACCCCATGGTGTTGGTGACCCCTTGATGGCACCTCATGGCGTTGGGGACCCCTTGGTGCCACCCCAAGGCATTGAGAACCCCCTGGTGCCACCCCATGGTGTTGAGGACCTCGTGTTGTCACCCCATAGCATCGGGGACCCCTTGGTGCCACCCCATGGCATTGGGAATCCCTTGTTAACATCCCATGGCATTGGTGACCCCTTGTTGCCATCCCATGGTGTTGAGACCCCTTGTTGCCACCCCATGGCATTGGGCACCTTTTGTTAACACCCCATGGTATTGGTGACCCCTTGTTTGCCACCCCATGGTGTTGAGGACCCCTTGGTGCCACCCCATGGTGTTGGTGACCCCTTGATGGCACCCCATGGCGTTGGGGACCCCTTGGTGGCACCCCATGGCGTTGGGGACCCCTTAGTGCCACCCCATGGCATTGGGGATCCCTTGTTAACATCCCATGGCATTGGTGACCCCTTGGTGCCATCCCAGGGCATTGGTGACCCCTTGATGGCACCCAATGGCATTGGTGACCCCTTGTTGCCACCTCATGACATTGAGACATCCTTGGTGCCACCCTAAGTTGTTGAAACCCCTTGGTTGCCACCCCATGGTATTAGGGACCTCTTGATGCCATCCCAAGGCGTTGGTGACCCCTTGATGGCACCCCATGGCATTGAGAACCCCTTGGTGCCACCCCATGGTGTGGAGGACCTCTTGTTGCCACCCCATGGCATTGGTGACCCTTTGTTAACATCCCATGGCACTGGTGACCCCTTGGTGCCATCCCAAGGCGTTGGTGACCCCTTGGTGCCACCCCATGGCATTGGGAATCCCTTGTTAATATCCCATGGCACTGGTGACTCCTTGGTGCCACCCAATGGCACTGGGGACCCCTTTTTGCCACCCCATGGCATTGAGAACCCCTTGGTGCCACCCCATGGTGTTGAGGACCTCTTGTTGCCATCCAATGGCATTGGGGACCCCTTGGTGCCACCCCATGGCATTGGGAATCCTTTGTTAACATCCCATGGCACTGGTGACCCCTTGGTGCCATCCCAAGGCGTTGGTGACCCCTTGATGGCACCCCATGGTGTTGGGGACCCCTTGTTGCCACCTCATGACATTGAGAACCCCCTGGTGCCACCCCATGGTGTTGAGGACCTCTTGTTGCCACCCCATAGCATTGGGGACCCCTTGTTGCCACCTCATGGCGTTGGGGACCCCTTGGTACCACCCCATGATGTTGAGAACCCCATGTTGCCACCCCATGGTGTTAGAGACCTCTTGTTGCCACCCCATGGCATTGGTGACCTCTTGGTGCCACCCCATGGTGTTGGGGACCCCTTGGTGCCACCCATGGTGTTGGGGACCTCTTGTTGCCACCCCATGGCAGTGGTGACCTCTTGTTAACACCCCATGGCATCAGTGACCCCTTGGTGCCACCCCATGGCGTCAGTGACCCCTTGATGGCACCCCATGGCATTGGGGACGCCTTGGTGCCACCCCATGGCATTGGTGACCCCTTGGTGCCACCCAATGGCATTGGTGATCCCTTGGTGCCACCCCATGGCGTTGGGGACCCCTTGGTGCCACCCCAAGGCATTGAGAACTCCCTGGTGCCACCCCGTGTTGCTAGGGACCTCTTGTTGCCACCCCATGGCGCTGGGGACCCCTTGTTGCCACCCAATGGCATTGGTGAACCCTTTGATGCCAACCCAAGGCGTTGGTGACCCCTTGATGGCACCCCATGGTATTGAGAACCCCTTGGTGCCACCCCATGGTGTTGGGGACCTCTTGTTGCCACCCCATGGCACTGGTGACCCCTTGGTGTCACCCCATGGCATTGGGAATCCCTTGTTAACATCCCATGGCACTGGTAATCCCTTGGTGCCACCCAATGGCATTGGGGACCTCTTGTTGCCACCCCAAGGCATTGAGAACCCCTTGGTGCCACCCCATGGTGTTAGAGACCCCTTGTTGCCACCCCATGGCATTGGGGACCCCTTGGTGCCACCCAATGGCATTGGGGACCCCTTGTTGCCACCCCATGGCATTGGGGACCTCTTGGTGCCACGCAATGGCATTGGTGAACCCCTTGATCCCAACCCAAGGCGTTGGTGACCCCTTGATGGCACCCCATGGCACTGAGAACCCCTTGTTGCCACCCCATGGCATTGGGGACCCCTTGGTGCCACCCAATGGCATTGGGGACCCCTTGGTGGCACTGCACAGCACGGTGTCCCCATTGGCTCCCCAAGACGACTCACAATGCACCTCTACCACCGCCGGGAGATCGACGTACGAAATTTATTAGGAAAACCGAAACCCACCACCAAAAAAAAAAAAAAAAAAAAAAAAAGAAAAAAAGAAAAAAATAAAATAATTAAAAAAAATAAAATAAAACAACCAAACCAACCAAAAAAAGGAAATACCAAAGAAGAGGAAGAGGAGGACAGATCCACTCCCGCTCAGCCCCGTCGGAGCCGAGCGCGGCGCAACCACGGAAGCTGCGGGGTGCACGCGAGGCACAGGGCACGCACACACAGCGGGGTTTGGGGCTCTGCCACCCACCCCATAACCGAGGGGACGCGTGGCCGCGGGCTGTGGGTCACCAACCCGCGTCACACCGCCGTGGGGACGGAGCTGGAGTCGGGGAGCTCCATCCGAACCACGTCGCGTTAAAATGTGGTTTCTCGCCCCGAAAGCATCCAGTGGTGGGCACGGAGCTGACCCCATACAGCCCCCTCCCCACCACTGGGGACGCGGCGTGGATGAAGGGGACGGTGCTGGCGCTGGGGCAAGCACCGTGCTGGCTTTCTCCTGTATCCTTTTGGGGTTGATTTTTTTTTTTTTTTTTGCCTTTGGGGTCAGCTCCTTCCCGCCCCGTGGGAAGGTTGGGGTTGAAGCAGTGGGGCACGAAGCGGGGCCGTACAAAGCGTCTCTCTGAAGGCATCTCCAAGGAGGTAAGGCAGAACGGACGTGGCCCCACAGTGGCTTTGGGGGGATCCCGTTGACTCTCACACCGAAGCGGACGAATCGTCGTTGCAGCATTGGGGATTTGGGGCCAACTGGGCACCTCAAGGGATGGGGACCCAACAGTCAGTGGGGTGGGAGCCATAGGAGACTTGTAGGGTCCGTGCGTGGCCACCACGGGGACCACAAAGGCCACCACGATTCATGCATGGCAGTCAGTAGGGCCAGAAGGAGAAGGAGAGCTCACCAAAGTCAATGCATGGTGGTCTTTGGGATCAGACGACCATGGGAGGGTGGAAGGGGCCATGCGTGGTGGTCTGTAGGGTCAGAAGGACATGGGGGGTCACAAAGTTTATGCATGGTGGTCTGCAGGACAGAAAGGTCAATGGGATGCTGATAGTGGCCATGCATGGTGGTCTGTAGGGCCAGAAGGACATGGCGAGGTCACCAAAGTCAATGCATGGTGGTCTTTGGGATCAGAGGGATCGTGGCAGGATGGAAGGGGTCATGCACGGTGGTCTTTGGGGGTTCCAGGAGGGAACATGGGGAGGTCAACCAAAGGTCCAAAGCAAGGTTGGTCTTTTGGGATAGGAAGGGACTGGTCTTTGGGGCAGGAGGAAATGGAGGAGGCTTCACCCAAAGTCAAGGCATGGTTGGTCTTTGGACAAAAGGGCCAATGGGATGCTGATAGTGGCCATGCAATGGTGGTCAAGTAGGTCCAGAAGGAACGTGGCAAGGTCACCAAAAAGTCAATGCATGGGTGGTCGTTTTGGGATCAAAGCCAAAACCTGGAAAGGGCCATGGCTTGGTGGTCAGAAAGGGGGCCAAAGGACATGGGGGAGAATCACCAAAGTCAATGCATGAACTTTGGGAGGCAGGAGGGACCATGGCAAGGATGGAAGGGGCCTGCATGGTGGTTCAGTTAGGGCCAAAGGAGTGGGGAGATCACCAAAGCGAAGCTGGTGGTCCTTTGGGGATCAAGGAACCATGGAAGGGCCGGAAGGGCCATGCAAGGTGGTCTTGTAGGGCCGAAGGACATGGGGAAGGTACCAAAGTCAATGCATGGTGGCCCTTTGGATTAAAGGGACCCATGGCAGAAAATGGAAGGGGTTATTGCAGGTTTGGTCGTAGGGTTCCGAAGGAACAGGGGGAGTTTCCCCAAAGTTTCTGCATGGTGGTTTGTAGCCACAGAAAGGTCAATGGGAGCTGAAGTGGCCATGCATGGTGGGTCCTGTAGGGCCGAAAGGAACAATGGGGAAGATCACCAAAGTCAATCTGGTGGGTCTTTTGAGTTAAAAGGGACCAAATGGCAGGATGGAAAGGCCAGCGTGGTGGGTCCAGGGTAGGGCCAGAAGGACGTGGGGAGATCACCAAAGTCGATGCATGGTGGTCTTTGGGATCAGAGGACCATGGAAGGCTGGAAGGGGCCATGCATGGTGGTCTGTAGGGCCAGAAGGACTTGGGGGGGTCACCAAAATCAATGCATGGTGGTCTTCAGGATCAGAGGGACCATGCGTGGTGGCCTGTGGGGTGGTAGGGTCAAGGGGATGTTAGCAGGGGCCATGCGTGGTGGTCTTTGGGGTTCCAGGGGGAACCATGGAAGAATGGCCATCCACACAAAGGGAAAGGGCCAAAGGGCCCAAAGGGGAACCACAATTAATGGGCAAAGGGTTTCCAATAATGCAATTATAGGGGGCGAAAGGGGTCACAATGGGATGGCAGTGTCCATACGTGGGGGTCTGTAGGATCCTGGGGACCCCAATGGGATGGCAGCGTCCATGCATGGGGGTCTGTAGGGCGGGGACCCCATTGGGAGGGCATGTCCAGCATGGGGGGGTCGGTAGGGGCGGGGGAGCCCCAATGGGAGGCAGTGGTCCATCATGGGGGGTCTGGAAGGACCGGGGGACCCCAATGGGATGGCAGTGTCCATGCATGGGGTCTGTAGGATCCTGGGGAGCCCAATGGGATGGCCCAAATTGGGGTCAGGAATGGGGAAAGGGGGGCCAAAATGGGGGTCTTTAAATCCTGGGGAGGCCGCAATGGGGATGGCCAGTGGGTCCGGATTAACCCAATGGGGGGGCCCCTGTTTAGGATCCTTGGGAAAGCCCAAAAGTATGGCAAGTGGTCCAAATATGAAAGGGGGGGGGGGGGGGGACCCAATGGTTTGGCCCATGTCCGAAAAAGGGGTCCCGAGGGCGAACCCTCAATTGGGGGGGGGCCGCAAGGGGGGGGGTGGCCTGGGGTGGGGGGCTTGTGGGGGGGGGGGGGGGGGGGTTGGGGGGGGGGGGAATTGGGTAGGGGGAAAGGGGAAGGGGGGGGGGGGGGGGGGGGGGGGGGGGCAGGATTGGGACAGCCATGGGACACCCGACCTGCCAACCCCAAAAGGGTTCCGGGGGTCCCTCCATCGCTGCTGCCCCAAGGAGCAGAGCCACCAGCCCCCCACCCTCCAGAAGCTGTGGGTTGTCCCCAACCCATCCCATCACCCCCCCAAAATCTCTCCCCGTCACCCCACAACGTGTCCCGGTGGCCCCATTCCATGGGACAGCAGCACTGGGGAAGCCAGGAAAAACATCCCCCATGGGGACACCGCCGACCCCAAATGCCACCAGGCTGAGGTGACACAGAGGGAGGGGACAGCATCCCACGGGTGGCACCAGGGCATGGATCTCACCCCAATCCATCACCTCGTCCTGTCCCAGATCCCGGTCCCCCCCCCTCCCTCCCCCCCCCCCCCCAAATGCCATCCTCACTCTGCCCCAGACTCAGGGTGCCCCTCAGCATCCAGGCACCCGTTCATTTGTGGGTCTGGGGCTTGTGGGTCGTAGTCCTCATCCAAAAAGTCCAGGGAGTTGTTGCTGGGCAGCCCCCGGATGGTGAATTTGTGGGACACTTTGGTCCACTGCTCCCGGTTGCTGGCGACGCGCTCGTAGAGCTCTGAGGCTTTGGGGAACAGATCCTGCAGCAACCTATAGGGGAAACGGCAGCGTGGATCCCAAAAACCCCAATGTTGGAAAAGCACTGGGGGGGCTGCAACCCGGTGTAGAGCTATGGGGTGAAGTGGGGGAGATGGGAATGGGACCCTGTCCCAACCCAGAGCCATGGGACTCAATGGGAGCAATGGGAATGGAATCCCATCCCTACCCAGAGCCATGGGATGGAATGGGGGAATGGAAATGGGATCCCATCCCAACCCAAGCCATGGGATGCAATGGGGGCAATGGGAACGTGACCCTATTACCACACTGTGGGATGCAATGGGGACAATGGGAATGGGACCCCATCCCAACCCAGAGCCATGGGATGCAATGGGGCAATGGGAACGTGACCCTATTACCACACTGTGGGATGCAATGGGGACAATGGGAACGTGACCCTATTACAACACCATCGGATGCAATGGGGACAATGGGAACGTGACCCTATTACAACACTGTGGGATGCAATGGGGACAATGGGAACGTGACCCTATTACCACACTGTGGGATGCAGTGGGGACAATGGGAATGTGCCCCCATCCCAACCCAGAGCCATGGGATGCAATGGGGGAATGGAAATGGGATCCCATCCCAACCCAGAGCCATGGGATGCAATGGGGGAATGGGAACGTGACCCTATTACAACACCATGGGATGCAATGGGGAAAATGGGAATGTGACCCTATTACAACACTATGGGATGCAATGGGGACAATGGGAACGTGACCCTATTACAACACTATGGGATGCAATGGGGGAAATGGGAACGTGACCCTATTACAACACTATAGGATGCAATTGGGACAATGGGAAAGTGTCCCTGTTTCAACACTATGGGATGCAATGGGGGCAATGGGAATGTGACCCTATTATAACATTATGGGATGCAATCGGGACAATGGGAACGTGACCCTATTACAACACTATGGGATACAATGTTGGCAATGGGAACGTGACCCTATTACAACACTATGGGACGCAATGGGGACAATGGGAACGTGACCCTATTACAACACTATGGGATGCAATGGGGACAATGGGGACGTGACCCTATTACAACACCATGGGATGCAATGGGGGCAATGGGAACGTGACCCTATTACAACACTATGGGATGCAATGGGGGCAGTGGGGATGTCACCCTATTACAACACCATGGGATGCAATGGGGGCAATGGGAACGTGACCCTATTACAACACTATGGGATGCAATGGGGACAATAGGAATGAATTCCCATCCCAACACCATGGGATGCAATGGGGGCAATGGAAGTGAATTTCCATCCCAATTAGAGCCACGAGATGCAATAGGGGCAATGGGATCATGTCCCCACCCCGGAGCCATGGGATGCAATGGGGGCAATGGGATCGTGTCCCCCCCTTCCCCCAGGTTGGGGTACCACACTGGGGCACTCACTTGTAGATGGGCATGGCGATGTGCTCCATGAAGCTGATCTGCAGCTCAGGGATGTAGGCTTTCTCCCTGTCCATCATCTCCAGAGGGCGGTTGCCCATGGCTTTCTCCTATAGGACCACCAGCAAAATATTTGGGGTGTGAGGGGGGTCGGTGTCGGATCGCTTCACCTGTGCCCCCCCCAAATGAATGGAGAGCTCCATCCCCACAGCACCTACCAGGTCTCCTTGGGAGAAGAACTCCTTGTAGATCAGCTCCTGCGGGAGACGGGATGTCACACGGGGGGTCCCACACCCCCACAGTGCCCCCTCCCACCTGCCCACCCTATGGATCCATCACCGTAGGGCACGTGGCTCGGCAGGATGCGTGCAGGAGCGTCCTATGGGGCTGCCACGTGGGTTTCCCATTGGGTGCACGAGGTCACGGTGGGTGGGGTGGGGGTGGGAGCAGACCCCCGTGGCACTCACTGCGATTTTCCTGGTGGTTTTCCATCCTTTGGTTTGGTCGGAGAGGTCGCAGGACGTCATCAGCAGGCAGAGCAGCAGGCTGTGGTGCTGCTTGTTCTTGGGGTCGTAGCCGACTGGGGGGAGGATGAGGGGCAGATGTAGGGCAGGGGGCTCAGGAGGGACCCCACAGCCCCGCTGTCCCCGTGAGTCAATCCCTGTGCCACCTCCCAGCCTTGGTGTGGGGAGTCCCCTGAGCAGCCCCAAGGGATGCAGCTCAGTGCCCCAAAGCCAAAAATCCAATGGGGAGAAGGGGACGTGGCACAACCCAGTGGGGACAAGGGGATGTGACACAGCCCAGTGGGGACAAGGGGACACGACACAACCCAATGGGGACATGACACAACCCAATGGGGACAAGGGGAGACGACACAACCCAATGGGGACACAGCACAACCCAATGGGGACAGGGGAACATGAGACAACCCAATGGGGATAAGGGAGCACAACACAACCCAATGGGGACAAGGGGACATGACACAACCCAACAGGGACATGACACAACCCAATGGGGACAAGGGGGCACAACACAACCCAGTGGGGATGCGACACAACCCTATGGGGACAAGGGGGCACAACACAACCCAATGGGGACAAGGGGACACAGCACAATCCAATGGGGATGTGACACAACCCAATGGGGACAAGGGACACACAAACCCAAACAGGGACCACAAACCCAATGGGGATGCGACACAACCCAGTGGGGACAAGAGGACATGACACAATCCAATGGGGACACAGCACAACCCAATGGGGACAAGGGGACATGACACAACCCAATGGGGATGCGACACAACGCAATGGGGACAAGGGGAACACAGACAAACCCAATGGGGACAAGGGACAGACACAACCCAATGGGACAAGGGACTGCACAACCCCAATGGGGACGTCACACAACCCAATGGGGACAAGGGGACATGGCACAATCCAATGGGGACATGACACAACCCAATGGGGACAAGGGGACACAGGCACAATCCATTGGGGACATGACACAACCCAATGGAGACAAGGGGACATGACACAACCCAATGGGGATACAACACAACACAACGGGGACAAGGGGACACAACACAACCCAATGGGGATGTCACAAAATCCAATGGGGACAAGGGGACACGACACAACCCAATGGGGTCAAGGGGATACGACACATTCCAATGGGGACAAGGGGACACAGCACAATCCAATGGGGACATGACACAACCCAATGGGAACAAGGGAACATGACACAACCCAATGGGGACAAGGGGACATGACACAACCCAATGGGGACAAGGGAACATGACACAACCCGACAAGGACATGACACAACCCAGTGGGGATGCGACACAACGCAATGGGGACAAGGGGACACGACACAACCCAATGGGGACAAGGGGACATGACACAACCCACCAGGGACATGGCACAACCCAATGGGGACGTCACACAACCCAATGGGGACAAGGGGACATGGCACAATCCAATGGGGACATGACACAACCCAATGGGGACAAGGGGACACAGCACAATCCATTGGGGCATGACACAACCCAATGGAGACAAGGGGACATGACACAACCCAATGGGGACATGACACAACCCAATGGAGACAAGGGTGCACGACACAACCCAATGGGGTCAAGGGGATATGACACATTCCAATGGGGACAAGGGGACATAGCACAATCCAATGGGGACATGACACAACCCAATGGGGACAAGGGAACATGACACAACCCAACAGGGACACGACACAACCCAATGGGGATGTGACACAACGCAACGGGGACAAGGGGATACGACACAACCCACTAGGGACATGGCACAACCCAATGGGGATGTCACACGACCCAGTGGGAAAAGGGGACATGACACAACCCAACAGGGACACGACACAACCCAATGGGGACAAGGGGACATGACACAACCCAATGGAGATGTCACAAAACCCAATGGGGACATCACATAACCCAATGGGGACAAGGGGACACAGCACAACTCAATGGGGACATGACACAACCCAATGGGGACAAGGGGACATGACACAACCCAATGGGGTCAAGGGGACACGACACCACCCAATGGGGACATGACACAACTCAATGGGGACAAGGGTGCACGACACAACCCAATGGGGACAAGGGGACATGAAACAACCCAACAGGGACACGACACAACCCAATGGGGTCAAGGGGACACGACACAACCCAATGGGGACAAGGGGACATGACACAACCCAACAGGGACACAACACAACCCAATGGGGACATGACACAACCCAATGGTGATGTGACACAACCCAATGGGGACAAGGGAACATGACACAACCCAATGGGGACACGACACAACCCAATGAGGGCACGACACAACCGAATGTGGACAAGAGGAGGTGACAAATCCCCATGGGGACAAAGGGACACGACATGAGGGGTGCCACCAGCCCAGCATCACCTTCTGCCATCTTCTGGAGGTCCTTGAAGATGCGTAGGTGGTGGGCCAGGTCAGTGGCCAGGATGATGTCCCGCATGAGGTCCAGCATGCGTTGGTAGTCCTGCGGGGACACGGAATGGGATATGGGGTGCAAGGTGGGATGTGGGGTGCTTTTTTGGGGGGGACGCGGGGTGATGAGGGTCAGATGGGGGTCTCACCTTGCGGGAGAAGTGGTCGAAGATGTTGCAGCCCTGGCTGTTGAGGATGGCGATGGCCTGGGCAAAGTGGTGCCGCTGCGGGGGAAGAGGGGACAATGGCCAACAGTGGGATGGGGATGGGGGCAAAGCACCCTCTGCTGAGAGCCACCGTGGTGCCCCCAGAGCAGGGGGGGGGGGGGGGTGCCTCACCTCCATCACAGAGCCCCCCGGAGCTGTAAGCGCGCCAGGACGTTCAAGGCAAAAGGTGGGCACCCAAGGGCCTGGCCTGAAGTAATAACCCCATGCAGCCGCCCTGCCTAAGCCAAACCCATTAAAACCCCTAAAAGACCCCACCATTTGACCTGACCCCAAATCCTAACCATGACCCCAACCATGATCCTGACCCAAATCCTAACCATGACCCCAACCATGATCCTGATCCAAACCCTAACCATGACCCCAACCATGATCCTACTCAAATCCTAACCATGACCCCAACCATGACCCTGACCCTAACGCTACTCTTGACCCTAGCCCCAATCCTAACCCAATTTCTACCCAACCCTAAAACCTTACCCTAAACTACCCTAACCTACTAACCCAACCCTAACCTGACCTAACTACCCTGACCCCAACCAAAATCATCCTAACCAATATTGACCCACCCTACCCTACCCTAATTTTGCCCCAACCCAATCCGACAAAACCAACCACCCTAAAACCCACCCAACCCTAACCCTGGGTGACCCTACCCACCCTGACCTAACCCTAACCCTGACCTAAAATCATGCAACCCAATACCTAACCAACCCTTAACCTAACCCAACATGTCCTAACCCCTTGCCCCAAAAACAACCAAACCCAAACCTAAACCTATTCAACCCAAAACCCAAAAAGTGACCCAACCCACCGACCCCAGTCCTAAACCCGGGTAACCCTAACCCCAACCAACCCTAACTCTAAACATAACCCCTAACCCCCCCCCTGACCCCAACCAAACTTTAAAAACCCACTGACCCATCCCAAAACCTAACCCTTGACCCCAAAAACTGGGACCCAACCAACCCTACCCAAAGCCTACCCAACCCTAACCCGGACCCTAACCTCTAACCCCAACCCTTACCCTAAACCTAATCCCCAACTTAACCTTAACTCACCCCAACCCTGACCCAAACCAACTTAAAACCTAACCCAAACCTGACCCCCCAATCCTCCCTGTGACCCAAACCTCTGCCCCAACTCCAACCCTAACCCCTAAGCTTAATCCCAACCCCCAACCCCCCCGACCCTAAAACAACCAACCCCAACCTACCCTAACCCAACCCAACCCAACCCTTAACCCTAACCCTTACCCCAACCCTACCCCAAACCCTTAAATGAAAACCTAACCCAAACCTCCCCCCAACCCCATCCCTTTAACCCCAACCCCACCCCCTAACCCTAACCTAAACCCTACCCTAACCCAAACCCAACCCCCAAAACCCCTGACCCAAAAATAACCTAACCCCTCCCCAACCCCTAAACCCTAACCCAACCCTAACCCCCAACTTAACCCAAACCCCAACCCCAACCCCTACCCAACCTACCAACCCAACCCCAAACCCCCCAACCTTCCCCCTTACCTAAACTCTTCCCCAACGCCCCCAAACCCTTTAAGGGGAAGTGGGAAGAAGGGGGGAAACTGAGGCACAGAGCACCTCGGGGGGGGACACGGGGTGGGTGTGGGGTCAGGTATGGGGTCTGGTATGGGGTCGGGCCATACTCCAGGTAGTTGGAGAGCTCCAGGTTCTTGTAGAGCAGGTAGCAGAAGTGGGAGACGGAGAAGGCGTGCATCCAGTTGTGGTACGGGGGGTCCCGGTAGCCCTTCTTCACCATCAGGCAGAACCTGGGGCAAGAGTGGGGTCAGAGGGCTGGGATCGGGGTTGGGGTCGGGGTTGGGGTTGGGTTGGGGTTGGGGTAGGATTGGAGTTGAGGTTGGAATTGGAGTTGAGGTTGGAGTTGGAGTTGAGGTTGGAGTTGGAGTTGAGGTTGGGGTTGGAGTTGAGGTTGGGGTTGGGAATAGGTTGGGATTAGGTTTAGGGTTATGGTCATGGTTAGGGTCAGGGTTAGGGTTGAGTTCGTGGTTAAGGTTGGGAAAAGAGTCATAGGATTGGGGTTGGAGATGAGGTTGAGGTTGGGGTTGGGGTAGGATTGGAGTTGAGGTTGGAATTGGAGTTGAGGTTGGAGTTGGAGTTGAGATTGGGGTTGGGAATAGGGTTGGGATTAGGTTTAGGGTTATGGTCATGGTTAGGGTCAGGGTTAGGGTTGAGTTTGCGGTTAAGGTTGGGAAAAGTGTCACAGGGTTGGGGTTGGAGATGAGGTTGATGTTGGAGTTGAGGATTGGGGTTGGAGTTGAGGTTGGGGTTGGAGTTGAGGTTGGAGCTGGAGTTGAGGTTGGGGTTGGAATTGACATTGGGCTTGGGAATAGGGTTGGGATTAGGTTTAGGGTTATGGTCATGGTTAGGGTTGGGGTTGGGGTTGAGTTCGTGGTTAAGGTTGGGAAAAGAGTCATAGGGTTGGGGTTGGCATCGGGATTGGAGTTGAGGTTGGAGTTGGAGTTGAGATTGGGGTTGGAGTTGAGTTTGGGGTTGGGAATAGGGTTGAGATTAGGTTTAAGGTTATGGTCATGGTTAGGGTCAGGGTTAGGGGTGAGTCTGCGGTTAACATTGGGATCAGGGTCAGGGTTGGGGTTGGAGATGAGGTTGAGGTTGGAGTTGAGGTTGGGATTGGAGTTGAGGTTGGGATTGGAGTTGAGGTTGGGATTGGAGTTGAGGTTGGAGGTGGAGTTGAGGTTGGAGCTGGAATGACAGGGGTTTGGGGAATAGGGTTAAAGATTAGGTTTAGGGTTACGGTCATGGGTTTTAAGGTTTTTTTTTTTTTGGGGGTTAGGGTTGAGTTCGTGGTTAAGGTAGGGAAAGAGTCATAGGGTTGGGGTTGGGGTCAGGATTACGGTTGAGATTGGAGTTAGAGTTGAGATTGGGGTTGGAGTTGAGTTTGGGGTTGGGAATGGGTTGAGATTAGGTTTTTAGGGGTTAGGGTCATGGTTAGGGTCAGGGTTAGGGTTAGGTTTGGGTAAGGGTTGGGATAGGGTTAGGGTTGGGGTTGGAGGGTTAGGTTGGGTTGGAGGGTTAGGTTGGGTTGGAGGGTTGGGTTGGGTTACTTGGGTTTGGGGTTAGGGTTGGGTTAGGGTTTGGGTTTAGGGGTTAGGGTTAGGGGTCAGGGTTGGGGTTGAGTTTGTGGGTTAAGGTAGAGAAAAGAGTCTAGGGTTGGGGTTGGAGATGAGGTTAGGGGAGTTTGAGGTTTGGGGTTGGGTTGAGGTTGGAGCTGGAGTTGAGGTTGGGTTGGAATTGACATTGGGTTTTTGGGTTTGGGGTTTGGGTTAGGTTTAGGGTTATGGTCATGGTTTAGGGGTTGGGGTTGGGGTTGGGTTTTAAGGTTGGGAAAGAGTCATGGGGTTGGGGTTGGCTCGGGATTGGGTTGAAGGTTGGAGTTGGATTTGAGATTGGGGTTTGGGAAGTTGGATTTGGGGTTGGGAATAGGGTTTGAATTAGGGTTGGGTTAGGGTTTGGGTTAGGGTCAGGGTTAGGGTTGAGTCTGCGGTTAACATTGGGATCAGGTCAGGTTTGGGGTTGGAGATGAGGTTGGGGTTGGAGTTGAGGTTGGGATTGGAGTTGAGGTTGGAGTTGGAGTTGAGGTTGGAGCTGGAATTGACATTGGGCTTGGGAATAGGGTTGAGATTAGGTTTAGGGTTATGGTCATGGTTAGGTCAGGATTAGGGGTGAGTTCCTGGTTAAGGTTGGGAAAAGGGTCATAGAGTTGGGGTTGGAGTTGAGGTTGGGATTGGAGTTGACATAGGGTTATAGTTAGAGTTGGGGTCAGGGATGGGGTTGGGGTCAAAGTTATGTTTAGGGTCAAGGTTACGTTTAGGATCAGGAATGGGGTTGGGGTCAAGGTTATGTTTAGGGTCAGGGTTATGTTTTGGGTCAGGGATGGGGTTGAGGTGAAGGTTATGTTTAGGGTCAGGATTGTTTCAGATCAGGGATAAGGTTGGGATCAAGGTTACGTTTAGGGTCAGGGTTATGTTTAGGATCAGAGATGGGGCTGGGGTCAAGGTTATGTTTAGGGTCAGGTCTAAGGTCAGGGTTATGTTTAGGATCAGGGATAAGGTTGGGGCCAAGGTTATGTTTAGTGTCAGGGTTATGTTTAGGATCAGCGATAGGGTTGGGGTCAAGTTATGTTTAGGGTAAGGGACAGGGTTGGGGTCAAGGTTACGTTTAGGGTCAGGGTTATGTTTTGGGTCAGGGTTAGGGTTGGGGTCAAGGTTGTGTTGAGGGTCAGGTCTAAGGTCAGGGTTTTGTTTAAGGTCAGGGTTGGGGTCAAGGTTATGTTTAGGGTCAGGGATGGGGTTGGGGTCAAGGTTACGTTTAGAGTCAGGGTTATGTTTAGGATCAGGGATGGGGTTGGGGTCAAGGTTGTGTTTAGGGTCAGGTCTAAGGTCAGGGTTTTGTTTAAGGTCAAGGTTGGGGTCAAGGCTATGTTTCAGGTTACGATTGGGGTCAAGGTTATGTTTAGGGTCAGGGTTATGTTTAAGATGAGGGATGGGGTTGAGGTCAAGGTTATATTTAGGATCAGGAATGGGGTTGGGGTCAAGGTTGTGTTTAGGGTCAAGGTTATGTTTAGGATCAGGGATGGGGTTGGGGTCAAGGTTATGTTTAGGATCAGGGATGGGGTTGGGGTCAAGGCTATGTTTAGGGTCCAAGTCCCATCTCCACCTGGTGAGCGTCTGTCTGTCCATCTTGTAGGTGTTGATGAAGTTCATGTCCTGCAGCATGCTGAGGATGGCCTGCGGGGGACACGGGGCGGCCAGGGGGGGTCACCCCCAGGGGAACCAAACCCAAACGGGGGGTGGTGGCGATAGGGGACCGTCCCCAACCCCGTCCTCACCATGGAGGTGTCGTCCTCGGGCAGCGAGCGCGGCGTGTAGGTGAAGTCGGCGAAGTTGGGGTCGATGGCGGCCACGGGCTGGATGCCCTCGCTCAGCAGCTTGGTGTATTCGTCGTCCGACACCTGGGCACAGTGCCACCGACGTGGCCCCAAAGTTGACCCCAAAGCTGACCCCAAAGTTGGTCCCAAGACCCCCAAGAGCTCGGCTCGGTGTCTGTCGCCACCGATGGCAACGTGGGGATATTGGGGTGGCGGTTGGCATGGGGAATATTGTGGGGTATGTTATGGGGTACACTATTGGGGTATGTTATGGGGTACACTATTGGGGATATTTTATGGGGTACACTATGGGGGTATGTTATGGGGTACACTATGGGGTATGTTAGGGGGTATACTATTGGGGTATGTTATGGGGTACACTATTGGGGTATGTTATGGGGTACACTATGGGGGTATTTTATGGGGTACATTATTGGGAGTACATTATAGGGTACACTATGGTGGCACAACGTGGGGTATGTTATGGGGTACACTATTGGGGTATTTTATGGGGTATGCTATGGGGGTACGCTATGGGGTACGTTATTGGGAGTACATTATAGGGTACACTATGGGGGCACAATATGGGGTATGTTATTGGGAGTACATTATAGGGTACACTATGGGGGCACAAAGTGGGGGTACAGTATGGGGTACATTATTGGGAGGACATTATGGGGTGCACTATGGGGGTACGGTATGGGGTACACTATGGGGGTACCATATGGGGTACGCTATGGGGGTACGATATGGGGTACGTTATTGGGAGTACATTATAGGGTACACTATGGGGGCACAAAGTGGGGGTACAGTATGGGGTACGTTATTGGGAGGACATTATGGGGTACACTATGGGGGTACGGTATGGGGTACATTATTGGGAGGACATTATGGGGTACACTATGGGGGCACAACATGTGGGGGTACAGTATGGGGTACGTTATTGGGAGGACATTATGGGGTACACTGTGGGGGTATGATATGGGGTACATTATTGGGAGTACATTATAGGGTACAGTATGGGGGTATGGTATGGGGTACGTTATTGGGAGGACATTATTGGGGTATTTTATGGGGTATACTATGGGGGGACGTTATTGGGAGTACATTATAGGGTACACTATAGGGGCACAACGTGGGGATACAGTATGGGGTACATTATTGGGAGGACATTATGGGGTACACTATGGGGGTACGGTATGGGGTACATTATTGGGAGGACATTATAGGGTACACTATGGGGGTATGTTATGGGGTACGTTATTGGGAGTACATTATGGGGTGCACTGTGGGGTTACATTATGGGGTATGTCATTGGAATTACATTATGGGGTACACTGTGGGGTTATGTTATGGGGTACACTATAGGGCTACATTTTGGGGGCACATCACGGGGGTACATTATGGGGTACGTTCTTGGGAGTACATTATGGGGTACACTATGGGGTTATTTTATGGGGTATGTCATTGGAATTACATTATGGGGTACATTGGGGTTATGTTATGGGGTACACTATAGGGGTACAGCATGGGGTACGTTCTTGGGACAACGTTATGGGATACACTATGGGGTTATGTTATGGGGGCACATTATGGGGTACATTATTGGGAGGACATTATGGGGTACACTGTGGGGTCATGTTATGGGGTACACTATAGGGGTACGTTATGGGGGCACATCGTGGGGGTACATTATGGGGTACGTTATTGGGAGTACATTATGGGGTACACTGTGGGGTCATGTTATGGGATACACTATAGGGCTACGTTATGGGGGCACATCATGGGGGTACATTATGGGGTACGTTCTTGGGAGTACATTATGGGGTACACTATGGGGTTATTTTATGGGGTATGTCATTGGAATTATGTTATGGGGTACACTGTGGGGTTATGTTATGGGGTACACTATAGGGGTACAGTATGGGGTACGTTATTGGGACTACGTTATGGGATACACTATGGGGTTATGTTATGGGGGCACATTATGGGGTACATTATTGGGAGTACATTATGGGGTACACTATGGGGTTATGTTATGGGGACACATCATGGGGGTACATTATGGGATACAGTTATGGGGTACACTATGGGGATATGTTATGGGGTACATTACTGGGAGCACCTTATGGGATACACTATGGGATTATGTTATGGGGACACATCATAGGGGTACATTATGGGGTACACTAGTGGGGGTACGCTATGGGGGCACACAGTGTGGGTACGTGATGGAGTTTGATATGGGGCACGCCATAGGGATATGTCACAGGGCCACACTGTGGGGTTACATCACGAGGAACACCATGGGGGCAATTCATGGGAATATATTGTGGGGCCACATCATTGGGTAACCTAAATGCATCCTGGTTGTGCATCATGGGGGCACCCCACAAGGTTACACCATGGGGGCACAGCATAGGGATACCCCATGGGGGCACCCCATTGGGGTACACCCTGCTTGTAAGCCACGGGGGCACGTTATTGGGGCACACTGTGGGAATTCAAGGGGGCACGTCGTGGGGGGACACAATGGGGGACAGGGCAGGGGGCACCCATGGGGTCCGTCACCTTCATGTGGTACATCATCATCTCGTTGGCCAAGTGGCTGCGGTACTGCGCCTCGTTCACCTTCTTGTACAGCAGAGACTGGGGGGGTGGGAGGGGGGCACATGGAGGGGGGCTGGGGACGACCCCCCAGAGCCCACCCCGTAGCCTTGGGCACGTCGCTGGTCCCCCACGTGTGTCTCTCTCTTCCCCACCCCACAAAGGTTGGGGGGAGACGTGGGGGTGCTAGGGGTGGGAATGAGTGACCCCGTGGGATTGGGTGGGATGGGAAGACCCCATGGGATTGGGTGGGATGGGAAGACCCCAGGGGATTGGGTGGCACTGGGTGACCCCATGGGACTGGGTGACCCCATGGGATTGGGTGTGTGGGAAGACCCCACGGGATTGGGTGACCCCAGGGGATTGGATGGGACCAGGAGACCCCATGGGATTGGGTGGGATGGGAAGACCCCAGGGGGATTGGGTGGGACCGGGTGACCCCATGGGATTGGGTGACCCCATGGGATTGGGTGGGACTGGGTGACCCCATGGGACTTGGTGACCCCATGGGATTGGGTGGGACCAGGAGACCCCATGGGATTGGGTGGGTGGGAAGACCCCATGAGACTGGGTGACCCCATGGGATTGGATGATGCCATGGAACCCGGTGATCCCATGGGACCAGGTGGGAGCGGGTGATCCCATGGGACTGGGTGACCCCATGAGATTGGGTGACCCCATGGGATTGGGTGGTGGAGACCCCATGGGACTGGGTGACCCATGGGATTGGTGACCCATGGGACCTGGGGACCCAGGGATTGGGTGACCCCAGGATTGGGGATGACCCCATGAGGGGATGGATGCCGCCATGGGACCTGGTGACCCCATGGGATTGGGTGTGACCCCATGGGACTGGAAGCCATGGGACTTGGGTGACCCCATGGGACTTGGGTGACCCCATGGGATTGGGTGACCCAGGGAACCTGGGTGACCCCACAGGGATTGGGTGACCCCTGGGATAGGGTGGGAACTGGGTGACCCCATGGGATTGGTGATCCAAGGAACCTGGTGACCCCGATTGGGTACCAGGTGGTGATGGCGAGGTGACCCCAGGATTGGGGACTAGGGGTGGTGACCCATGAGATTGGAGTGACCCATGGGATTGTGGTGACTCCATGGGACTTGGGAGATGACCCATGGACATGGTGACCCCATGGGATTGGGTGACCCCATGGGACTTGGGTGACCCCAGGAGGGGCCAAGGGACCTGGTGACCCCACAGGATTGGGTGAACCCATGGGGACGATGCCTGGTTGGGGACCTGAAGTGGACCCTGGGACCTAGATTGGTGACCCCATGGGATTGGGTGACTCCATGGGACTGGAAGACGCCATGGGATTTGGTGACCCCATGGGATTGGGTGACCCTATGGGATTGGGTGACCCCATGGGACTGGGTGACCCAAGGGGACCTGGTGACCCCACAGGATTTGGTGACCCCATGGGACTGGGTGGAACTGGATGACCCCACGGGATTGGGTGACCCAAAGGGACCTGGTGACCCCACAGGATTGGGTGATCCCATGGTACTGGGCGGAACTGGATGACCCCATGGGATTGGGCGACTCAAGGGGGCTGGGTGACTCCATGGGATTGGAAGATGCCATAGGATTTGGTGACCCCATGGGATTGAGTGACCCCATGGGACTGGATGACCCCATGGGATTGGGCGACTCAAGGGGGCTGGGTGACTCCATGGGACTGGAAGATGCCATAGGACTTGGTGACCCCATAGGATTGGGTGGGACTGGATGACCCCATGGGACCATATGACCCCATGGGACTGGGTGACCCCATGGGAATGGATGATGCCATGGGATTTGGTGACCCCATGGGATTGGGTGACCCTATGGGATCAGATGACCCCATGGGACTGGAAGATGCCATGGGATTTGGTGACCCCATAGGATTGGGCGACCCAATTGGACTGGGTGACCCAAGGGGACCAGGTGACCCCACAGGATTTGGTGACCCCATGGGACTGGGTGGAACTGGATGACCCCACAGGATTGGGTTAATCCATGGGACTGGGTGGGACTGGATGACCCCATGGGATTGGGCGACTCAAGGGGGCTGGGTGACTCCATGGGATTTGAAGATGCTGTAGGATTTGGTGACCCCACGAGATTGGGTGGGACTGGGTGACCCCATGGGACCATATGACCTCATGGGACTGGGTGACCCCATGGGATTGGGTGACCCCATGGGACTGGATGATGCCATGGGATTGGGTGACCCCATGGGATTGGGTGACCCCATGGGACTGGGTGACCCCATGGGACTGGGTGACCCCACAGGATTTGATGACCCCATGGGACTGTGCGGAACTGGATGACCCCACGGGATTGCGTGACCCAAGGGGACCTGGTGACCCTACAGGATTGGGTGAACCCATGGGACTGGGTGGGACTGGATGACCCCATGAGATTGGGCGACTCAAGGGGGCTGGGTGACTCCATGGGATTGGAAGATGCCATAGGATTTGGTGACCCCATGGGATTGGGTGACCCAAGGGGACCTGATGACCCCACAGGATTTGATGACCCCATGGGACTGCGCG
Organism: Lophura nycthemera; assembly: GCA_021292215.1. Lineage (NCBI taxonomy): Eukaryota > Metazoa > Chordata > Aves > Galliformes > Phasianidae > Lophura > Lophura nycthemera. The sequence continues at coordinate 35,203 of JADANK010000583.1, forward strand.
GAACTGGATGACCCCACAGGATTGCGTGACCCAAGGGGACCTGGTGACCCCACAGGATTGGGTGAACCCATGGGACTGGGTGGGACTGGACGACCCCATGGGATTGGGCGACTCAAGGGGGCTGGGTGACTCCATGGGATTTGAAGATGCTGTAGGATTTGGTGAGCCCACGGGATTGGGTGGGACTGGGTGACCCCATGGGACCATGTGACCCCATGGGACTGGGTGACCCCATGGGATTGGGTGACCCTATGGGATTGGGTGACCCCATGGGACTGGGTGACCCAAGGGGACCTGGTGACCCCACAGGATTTGGTGACCCCATGGTACTGGGCGGAACTGATGACCCTATGGGATTGGGTGACCCAAGGGGACCGGGTGACCCCATGGGACGGTGTGACCCCACGGCAGTGTGACCCCACAGCCACTCACGTGTGCGATGCTGATCCCGCAGTAGATGGAGAAGGCGGTGGCCAGATCCTCGTCGAACTTACTGAACCACGGCCCGTTGATCTTATTGACCAACTCGGCCACCCCGATGACCTCTGGGGACACGGCGGGGTCAGGGGGTTTGGGGTGGGGGTGACCCTGTGTCCGTGTGTCCCTTTGTCCGTGCGTCCCTATGTCTGCGTGTCCCTGGGTCTGTATGCCCAGTATGTCTGCTTTTCCAGTGAGCCCATGTATCCATGCGTCCCTTTGTCCACGTGTCCACGTGTCTGTGTGTCCTTCTGTCCTTCTGTCCACGTGCCTGCATGTCCTTCTGTCCACATGTCCCAGTGCCACCACGTCCATGTGTCCCTGTGTCCCTTTGTCCCTCCATCCATGCGTCCCTGTGTCCCTTTGTCCCTCCATCCAGTGTCCCTATGTCTGTGGCCGTGTGTCCGTGTGTCTCCATGTGTCCCTCTGTCCACGTGTCCATCTGTCTGTGTGTCTGCGTCCCTCTATCCGCGAGTCCATCTGTCTGTCCTTCTGTCCACACGTCCATGTCTCTCTGTGCCCACGCGTCCCTCCGTCTGCGTGTCCCTGTGTCCGTATGTCTGTGTGTCCGTGTGTCCCCGTCTCCATGTTTATTTGCCCACGTGTCCGTGTGTCCTCGCCCAGTGCCGTGTGTCCATATGTCGTTGTCCCATATCGTGTCACGTGTCCCTGTGCACACATCCCGGTCCGTGTTGTGTTTTGTGTCCTTGTCCCCCATCCACGTGCCCCTGTCCTGCCTCCTTTCCACGTGTCCGTTGTCCGGTCCTCAGTCCACAATCCTTTATTCCATGTCTGTTGTCCCCACTCATTGTCCCCACGTCCCCAACCCATTCACTGTCTTTGTCCCGTTCCTTCTGTCCACGTGTCCACGTGTCTACAGTCCTTCTCCACTACCCACACTCCTTTACCCCGTGTCCCCATCCACCATCCCCATGTCCATCTTCCCCACTCCCATTCCTATGTCCACGGTTGTTGTCCACGTGTCCTCTGTCCACGTGTCCATGTGACTACATGTCCTTCTCTCACTACCCGCATCCCTTTATTCCCAGTGTCCCTCATCCATCCTCCCATGTCCATCTGCCAATACCCATTCACGTGTCTGTTTTCCCGTGTCCTCTGTCCACGGTCCATGTGATACTGTCCTTCTCCCTCAACCCCACATCCCTTTATTCTGTGCCCATGTCTGCGGTCCCATCCATCTGTCCCCATGTCCCCATCATCCCCTGTCCACCTGTCCGTCCACCGCGTCCTTGTCCACGTGTCCATTGACCTACATCCGCGTCCCTGTTCCCTGCCATCCCCACATGTCCCTTATGCCTGTGCCCCTGTCTCCTGTGTCCCCGTCCATCGTGTCCCCGTGTCCTCCCTCTATCCGCGAGTCCATCTGTCTGTCCTTCTGTCCACACGTCCACGTCTCTCTGTGCCCACGCGTCCCTCCGTCTGCGTGTCCCTGTGTCCGTATGTCTGTGTGTCCGTGTGTCCCCGTCTCCATGTTTATTTGCCCACGTGTCCGTGTGTCCCTCTGCCCACGTGTCCGTGTGTCCATATGTCCACGTGTCCTTGTGTCCATATGTCCTTGTGTCCCTTTGTCCCTTCATCCACGTGTCCCCATGTCTGTGCCTCCCTATTTCCACGTGTCCGTGTGTCTGTCCTCAGTCCACACATCCCTTTATTCCCATGTCTGTGTGTCCCCACGTCCATCTGTCCCCACGTCCCCATACCCCTATGTCCACATGTCTGTCTGTCCACATGTCCTTCTGTCCACGTGTCCACGTGTCTGTGTGTCCCTTCTCCCACTACCCACGCATCCCTTTATCCCAGTGTCCCCACGTCCATCTGTCCCCACGTCCCCGTAACCCTATGTCCACGTGTCTGTCTGTCCACGTGTCCTTCTGTCCACGTGTCTACATGTCCCTTCTTCCTCTACCCACACACTCCTTTATCCCTGTGTCCCCACGTCCATCTGTCCCCATGTCCATCTGCCCACATACCCCTATGTCCACGTGTCTGTTTGTCCACATGTCCTTCTGTCCACGTGTCCACGTGTCTACATGTCCCTTCTCCCTCTACCCACGCATCCCTTTATCCCTGCGTCCCCACGTCCATCCATCCCCATGTCCATCTGCCCACATACCCCTATGTCCACGTGTCTGTCTGTCCACGGGTCCTTCTGTCCACGTGTCCATGTGTCTACATATCGCTTCTCCCACTACCCACGCATCCCTTCATCCCCGTGTCCCCATGTTTGTGTGTCCCCACGTCCATCTGTCCCCACGTCCCCATACTCCTATGTCCACGTGTCTGTTTGTCCACGTGTCCTTCTGTCCACGTGTCCACGTGTCTACATGTCCCTTCTCCCACTACCCACACATCCCTTTATCCCCGTGTCCCCACATCCATCTGTCCCCACGTCCCCATAACCCTATGTCCACGTGTCTGTCTGTCCACATGTCCTTCTGTCCACGCGTCCACGTGTCTGTGTGTCCCTTCTCCCACTACCCACGCAACCCTTTATCCCAGTGTCCCTACATCCATCTGTCCCCATGTCCATCTGCCCACATATCCTTATGTCCACGTGTCTGTCTGTCCACGTGTCCTTCTGTCCACCTGTCCGCATGTCTACATGTCCCTTCTCCCTCCACCCACACATCCCTTCATCCCCGTGTCCCCATGTCTGTGTGTCCCCACGTCCATCTGTCCCCACATCCACCCGTCCCCACACCCCCCACCCTTCCTCCCACCCCCCCCCCAATCCCCATCCCCACATCCTAACCCCCCCCCAGCCCCCAACGTGGGTCTCCCTTCCCAACCTCCCCCCCCTCACCCTGACTCTCGTTCTTGATGGGGAAGCAGAGGATGTTCCTCGTCCTGAACCCGGTGCTGTCATCCACCCCCCTGTAGAAGAGGGGATGCGCGTACGCGTCGGGGATGTTCAGGATCTTCCCGGTTGTCGCCACGTGCCCAGCGATGCCCTGATCCGCCGGGATGCGGATCTCATAGCTCTGCAATGGGGGGGGGGCAGCCTCAATATTATTATCGGGGGGGTCGGATGTCAATCAGCCCCCCCTCACCTCCATATGCTGCCCAGTGGTACCTCATCGTCCACCACGCCGCCGTCGAACACTTTGGCCACCAACTCGTGGCTGTGGCGGTCCAGCAGGAACACGGAGCAGCTGCAAGGGGAGGGGGGGACCGTTGTGACCCCCCCCCCCCATCTTGGGATCCCCCCCCCCCCATGTTAGGATCCTCTCCCCACATTGGGACCCTCCCCCAATGTTGGAACCCAGCCATGTTGGAGCCCCCCCCCCATTTTGGGACCCCCTCCCATATTGGGACCCCTCCCCATATTGCCCCCCCTCCCCCATGTTGAGAACCCCCTCCCCCCATGTTGAGAACCCCCCCTTCCATTTTGGGACCCCCCCCAAATGTTGGCACCCCCCCATCTTGGGATCCCCCCCCTCCATGTTAGGAACATCTCCCCACATTGGGACCCTCCCCCAATATTGGAACCCACCCATGTTGGAGCCCCCCCCCTTTTGGGACCCCCTCCCATATTGGGACCCCTCCCCATATTGCCCCCCCCTCCCCCATGTTGAGAACCCCCCCCCCATTTTGGGAACCCCCCAATTGGACACCCCCCCAATTTTGGAACCCCCCCCCATGTTGGACCCCCCATTTGGGACCCCCCCCCAGTTAATGGGCCCCCATTGGCCCCCCCCCAGTTTGGACCCCCCCATTTGAGCCCCCCCAATTTGGGCCCACCCCTTCCCAAATTGGACCCTTCCCCATACTGGGACCCCCCCCTTCCCCCCCCATGTTGGAACCCCCCCACCATTTTGGGAACCCCTCCATGTTTAACCCCCTCCCCAATTTTGGGACCCCCCCCAATTTTGGGACCCCCCCCATCTTGGGATCCCCCCCCCATATTAGGATCCTCTCCCCACATTGGACCCTCCCCCAATTAAATTGGAACCCCCCCAATTTGGGCCCCCCCTCCCCTTTGGGACCCCTTCCATATTGCCCCCCTCCCCCATTTATCCCCCCCCCCCCTCCATGTTGGACCACCCCCCCCACCCCCATTTTGGAACCCCACCAGTTGGAACCCCCCTTCCATTTTCGGACCCCCCCCAATTTTGGGACCCCCCCCAATCTTGGGATCCCCCCCTCCATGTTGGAACCTCTCCCCACATTGGGACCCCCCCCATTTTGGGACCCCCCTTGGAGCCCCCCATTTGGGTCCCTCCCAATTGCCCCCCCTGCCCCCATGTTGGAACCCCCCCCCATTTTGACCCCCCCATATTGGGACCCCTCACCAAATTTTGGAACCCCCCCTACTGCCCCCTCATGTGAGACCCCCCCCCCCCATTTTGGGACCCCCCCCATATTGGGACCCCTCCCACATTTACCCCCCCCTCCCCCCATGTTGAGAACCCCCCATTTGGTGACCCCCCCCCAATGTTGTGACCCCCCCCCCCATCTTGCATCCCCCCAAACCCCCCCACAGAGGGTTTCGGGTCTCCCTCCCCACCCCCCCCCCCCCCCCCCCCCCCCCGCCCTGCTACATCTCGGCGTTGCTGAGGTTGCGTGCCTCCGTGATGATCTCCTGCAGCAGCACTGAGACGTCATCTGCAAACAGGGGGGGGGGGGGGCCAGAGGGGGGGGGGCTCTGAGCAGAGCACGCAGCAATGCATCCGTGTGCATGCAGCAGTGCATGCAGCAGTGCAATGCCTGCAGTTGCAGCAGGGTTTGCACGCTTTTGCTGCACACATGCATGCACCGTGTGCACATGCAGCAATGCATGCAGTTGCAGCAGGGTTTGCACGCTTTTGCTGCACGCATGCATGCACCGCGTGCACATGCAGCAATGCATGCAGTTGCAGCAGGTTTGCATGCTTTGCTGCACGCACGCGCCGTGTGCAGCAATGCATGCAGTTGCAGCAGGGTTTGCACGCTTTTGCTGCACGCACGCATGCACCGCGTGCACATGCAGCAATGCATGCAGTTGCAGCGGGTTTGCACGTTTTTGCTGCACGCACGCGCCATGTGCAGCAATGCATGCAGTTGCAGGATATGCGTGTGCAGCAAGGTGCATGGGGCAGGTGAGGCACCTGCAAGCGGGTGCATGCAGCAGCAATGCATGCGTGTGCAGCTCGTGTAGCAATGCGTGCACGAGTGTGCGCTGCAGCGGTGCAAGCTTGCATGTGCTTGCATGCACGCACGTTGCGATGCATGCACCTGCAGCAGGGAACGCCTGCAGTCCGTGCATGCAACGTGCAACGAAGCATCGCCTGCAGTCAGCTTTGCACAGTGACTGCAGGTGCAGCTGGGGGTTGCAGCTTCCTTTGGGGCCGCTGGTGCAGCCACGCGTTTGCACGCAGAGGTGTGTGAGCGTGCAGCAACGCGTGCAAATGCAGCGGTGCATGCATGGATGCATGCGTGCATGCATGCATGCAGCTGAGTGCCCCCTCCTACCCAAGTGAGTGAAGAGGTTCTTCGCCACCTGCAGCAGAGCCTGTGGGGATGGGGGGAAAGGGGGAAGGGGGGGGGGTGTCAAAAATGGGGGGGCAGCAAATTGGGTGGGGGGGGGGTTGGGGGGGCGGGGGGGGATAGGGGGGTTGGGAGGGGGATTGGGGGGGTGGGGGGGGGGGCCTCACCTGGCCACTCACACTTCAGCTTTTGCTCCTTCTGGAAGGCCCAAGGTGCTGGTGAGCACGGTGGAGGTGTAGCAGAAAGCAGTGCTGGATCTTGTGCTCGTCCCTGCTGCGTGAAGCTATGGGGGGGGGGGGGGGGGGGCAATATGGGTGGGGGGGGTTACAGTACGATGGGGGGGTGGGTCACAATGTGGTGGGGGGGGTCAACAATATGGTGGGGGGGTCTCAATATTGCAGGGGGTCCCAACGTTGGGGGTGGGGTAATATAGGGTGAGGTTCCAACATGGGAGGGGGGGGTTCCAATATGGAGGGGGGGGGTCGCAACATTGGGGGGGGGTCTCACAAGGCAACACTGGGAGGAGGTCCCAATATGGGAGCCCATACCATGGGGTAGGGTCCCAATATGGAGGGGGGGTCCCTATATAAGGGGGTCCCAATATGGAGGGGGGGGTTCAAATAGGGGGGGTCCCAATATGGAGGGGAGGTCATAAGCATGGGGGGGTCCCAAGATGGGGGGGGTGTTTCAATATGGGGGGGGGGGTCTCAACATTGGGAGGAGGTCCCAAAATAGGGGGGGGGTCACAGTATGGGGGTGGGGGTCCCAAATGGGGAGGTTCCAATATGGTGGGGGGGGTCACAGTATGGGGGGGCTCCCAATATGGGAGGGGTTCAAAGTATTGTAGGGGGTGGGGGGGGTCAATATGGGGGGGTCTTAGTATGGGGGGGTTTGCAGTATGGGGATGGGGGGGGGGTCCCAACACTCGGGGGGGGGGAGCAATTTTGGGGGGAGGTCTGAACATGGGGTGGGCCAATATGGGGAGGGGTCCCAATATGGGGGGAGTTCCAAGATGGGGAGAGGTTCCTAACATGGGGGGGAATTCCAAGATTGGGGGGGGTCCCAAAATAGAAAGGGGGGTTCCAACATGGTGAGGGGTTCCCAAAATTGGGGGTGGGGGAATTCCAACATGGGGGAGGGGGTCATAACATGAGGGGGGGGGTCCTAAAATGGGTGGGGGGTTCTCAACATGTGGGGGGGGTCCCCACATGGGGGGGTCCCGATATGAGTGCAAGGTCCCAAGTTTGGGGAGGGGGTGGGAGGCAATATGTGAGGGGGTCCCAAAATGGGGAGGGGTCCCAACGTGGGGGGGGGTCCTAACATTGAGGGGGGAGCAATATGGGGAGGGGTCCCAAAATGGGGGGGGCTCCAACATGGGTGGGTTCCAACATTGGGGAGGGTCCCAATGTGGGGAGATGTTCCTAACATGGAGGAGGGGGGAAGGGGATCCCAAGATGGGGGGTGGTCCCAACATTGGGGGGGGGTTCCCAAAATGGGCGGGGGGTTCTCAACATGGGGGCGGGGGGGGCAATATGGGGAGGGGTCCCAAAATGGGGGGGGGCTCCAACATGGGTGGAGTTCCAATATTGGGGGAGGGTCCCAATGTGGGGAGAGGATCCTAACATGGAGGGGGGATCCCAAGATGGGGGGGAGGGGGTCCCAAGGTTGGGGGGGGTCCTAACATTGAGGGGGGGGCAATATGGGGAGGGGTCCCAAAATGGGGGGGGGGGGCTCCAACATGGGTGGGTTCCAATATTGGGGGAGGGTCCCAATGTGGGGAGAGGATCCTAACATGGAGGGGAGGGGAGGATCCCAAGATGGGGGGGGATCCCAAGGTTGGGGGAGGAGGGTCCCAAGATGAGGGGGGGGGAGTCCCAAAATGGGGTGGGGGTCCCAACAGTGCCCCCCCCCGCCTCCCCATATCCCCATCAGCCCACCCCGCTGCTCCCCATCCCTCTGCAGGATGCTCTGTGCCCCAAAAGCAGGGATATGGGGTGGGGGTATTTAGGGGGGGGGGGATGCACATGGGGGGGGGGTCAGGTTGTGGGGTGCCCCCCCCCACCTCACCTGTCCCCCCCCTGCTTGTTGAAGGCGCAGGCCAAGGCCACCACCCTGGAAGTGGCCCGGCTGATGACGGGGACGCAGAGCAGGGAGGTGAGCGCCGTGCCCAGCATGGCTGAGAGCTGCTGCTGCTCCTCCTGCGGGGTGAGGGGGGGCGTGGGGAAACCCCATAGGGAGAACCCCATAGGGATACCCTATAGGGATAGCCCCTAAGGAAATCCCATAGAGATAACCCCATTGGGATGCCCCATTGGGATGCTCCGTAAGGATACCCTATAAGGATACACCATTGGGATGTCCTATGAAAATATCCTATAAGGATACCCTATAAGAAGAACCCCATTGGGATGTCCTATGAAAATATCCTATAAGGATATCCTATAAGGATAACCCCATTGGGATGTCCTATGAAAATATCCTATAAGGATGCCCTATAAGGGTAACCCCATAGGGATGTCCTATGAAAATATCCTATAAGGATATCCTATAAGGATACCCCATTGGGATGCACCATTGGGATGAAAATACCCTATAAGGAAACCCCATAGAGATATCCCATTGGGATGCCCCATAGGGATGCTCCGTAAGGATACCCTATAAGGATAACCTCATTGGGATGTCCTATGAAAATATCCCATAAGGATACCCTATAAGGAGAACCCCATTGGGATGTCCTATGAAAATATCCCATAAGGATACCCTATTGGGATACCCCATAGGGACACCCCATAGGGAAACCCCATAGGGAAACCCCATAGGGATACCCCATAGAGACACCCCATAAGGATGCCCCATTGGGATGCCCCATGAAAATACCCTCTAAGGAAACCCCATACAGATACCCCATTGGGATGCCACATTGGGATGCCCCATAGGGAAATCCCATAAGGATACCCTATAAGGATAACTCCATTGGGATGCCCCACTGGGATGCCCCATGAAAATACCCTATAAGGAAACCCCATAGAGATATCCCATTGGGATGCCCCATTGGGACACCCCATAGGGAAACCCCATAGGGATACCCCATAGAGACACCCCATAAGGATGCCCCATTGGGATGCCCCATGAAAATACCCCATAAGGAAACACCATAACGATACCCCATTGGGATCCCCCATTGGGATGTCCCATGAAAATACCCTATAAGGATACTCCATAGGGATACCCCATTGGGATGCACCATTGGGATGAAAATACCCTATAAGGAAACCCCACAGAGATATTCCAGGGGAATGCCCCATAGAGATACTCCATAAAGATACCCTACAAGGATAACCCCACTGGGATGTCCTATGAAAATATCCTATAAGGATACCCTATAAGGATAACCCCATTGGGATTCACCATTGGGATGAAAATACCCTATAAGGAAACCCCATAGAGATATCCCATTGGGATGCCCCATAGGGATGCTCCGTAAGGATACCCTATAAGGATAACCCCATTGGGATGTCCTATGAAAATATCCTATAAGGATACCCTATAAGGAGAACCCCATTGGGATGTCCTATGAAAATATCCTATAAGGATACCCTATAAGGGTAACCCCATTGGGATGTCCTATGAAAATATCCTATAAGGATACCCTATAAGGATAACCCCATTGGGATGTCCTATGAAAATATCCTATAAGGATATCCTATAAGGATAACCCCATTGGGATGCCCCATTGGGATGCCCTATAAAAATACCCCCTAAGGAAATCCCATAGGGATACCCCATTGGGATACACCATTGGGATGAAAATACCCTATAAGGAAACCCCATAGAGATATCCCAGTGGAATGCCCCATAGAGATATCCCATAAGGATACCCTATAAGCATAACCCCATTGAGATGTCCTTTGAAAATACCCTATAAGGATGCCCTATAAGGGTAACCCCATTGGGATGCCCCATTGGGATGCCCTATAAAAATACCCTCTAAGGAAATCCCATAGGGATACCCCATTGGGATACACCATTGGGATGAAAATACCCAGTAAGGAAACCCCATAGAGATATCCCAGTGGAATGCCCCATAGAGATACCCCATAAGGATACCCTATAAGCATAACCCCATTGGGATGCCCTATGAAAATATCCTATAAGGATACCCTATAGGGATACCCTATTGGGATGCCCCATTGGGATGCCCTATAAAAATACCCTATAAGGAAATCCCATAGGGATACCCCATTGGGATGCACCATTGGGATGCTCCATAAGGATATCCTATAAGAATAACCCCATTGGGATGTCCTATGAAAATATCCCATAAGGATACCCCATTGGGATACCCCATAGGGACACCCCATAGGGAAACCCCATTGGGAAACCCCATAGGGATACCCCATAGAGACACCCCATAAGGATGCCCCATTGGGATGCCCCATGAAAATACCCTCTAAGGAAACCCCATACAGATACCCCATTGGGATGCCACACTGGGATGCCCCATAGGGAAATCCCATAAGGATACCCTATAAGGATAACCCCACTGGAATGCCCCATTGGGATGTCCCATGAAAATACCCTATAAGGAAACCCCATAGAGATATCCCATTGGGATGCCCCATAGGGACACCCCATAGGGAAACCCCATAGGGATACCCCATAGAGACACCCCATAAGGATGCCCCATTGGGATGCCCCATGAAAATACCCCATAAGGAAACCCCATAAAGATACCCCATTGGGATCCCCCATTGGGATGTCCCATGAAAATACCCTATAAGGATACCCCATAGGGATACCCCATTGGGATACACCATTGGGATGAAAATACCCTATAAGGAAACCCCATAGAGATATCCCAGTGGAATCCCCCATAGAGATACCCCATAAGGATACCCTATAAGCATAACCCCATTGGGATGTCCTATGAAAATATCCCATAAGGATACCCCATTGGGATACCCCATAGGGACACCCCATAGGGAAACCCCATTGGGAAACCCCATAGGGATACCCCATAGAGACACCCCATAAGGATGCCCCATGAAAATACCCTCTAAGGAAACCCCATAACGATACCCCACTGGGATGCCCCATAGAGAAACCCCATAAGGATACCCCATAAGGATAACTCCATTGGGATGCCCCACTGGGATGCCCCATGAAAATACCCTATAAGGAAACCCCATTAGAGAATCCCCATTGGCGATGCCCCATTGAAGGATCGCCTTAAGGAACCCCTAAGATACCCATAAGGGCCCATGAGCCCCATTGGGATGTCCCATACAGCACTCCCATAAGGAAACCCCATGGGATGGCCCATTGGGATACCCATATTGGATGTCCCCATGAAAATACCCATGGATTCCGGAAAAACCCCATAAAGAACCCCATAGGGATAACCCATTGGGATGCCCCATTGGGAACCCATGATCACCATGGGAAAATACCCTTAAGGAAACCCATACAGATACCCCATTGGGATGCCCCATTGGGATGCCCCATGGGACACCCCATAGGGAAACCCCATAGGGATACCCCATAGAGACACCCCATAAGGATGCCCAGTGAAAAATACCCTCTAAGGGAAACCCCATAACGCACCACCACTGGGATGGCCCCATAGAGAAACCCCATAGGATACCCCATAAGGATAACTCCATTGGGATGCCCCACTGGGATGCCCCATGAAAATACCCTATAAGGAAACCCCATAGAGATATCCCATTGGGATGCCCCATTGGGATGCTCTGTAAGGATACCCTATAAGGATAACCCCATTGGGATGTCCTATAAAACATCCTATAAGGAAACCCCATTGGGATGGCCCATTGGGATACCCTATTGGGATGTCCCATGAAAATACCCTATAAGGAAACCCCATAAAGATACCCCATAGGGATAACCCATTGGGATGCCCCATTGGGATGTCCCATGAAAATACCCTCTAAGGAAAACCCATACAGATACCCCATTGGGATGCCCCATTGGGATGCCCCATTGGGACACCCCATAGGGAAACCCCATAGGGATACCCCATAGAGACACCCCATAAGGATGCCCCATTGGAGATGCCCCATGAAAATTACCCTCTAAGGAAACCCCATAAACGATACCCCATTGGAATGCCCCATAGAGAAACCCCATAAGGATACCCCATAAGGATAACCCATTGGGATGCCCCATAAAGATGTCCTATAGGAATATCCCATAGAGTTACCCCATAGGAACACCCATATAGATGTCCTATAGGGAAACCCCATAGGATTACCCCATAGGGACACCCCATAAAGATGTCCTAGTGGAATATCCCATAGAGTTACCCCATAGGGACACCCCATAAAGATGCCCTAGAGGGATATCCCATAGGATTACCCCATAGGGACACCCCATAAGGATGCCCTAGAGGGATACCCCATAAGGATACCCCATAGGGACACCCCATAGAGATGCCCTACAGGGATATCCCAAGGATTACCCCATAGGATCACCCATTTAGAGATGCCCTATAGGGATACCCCATAGGATTACCCCATAGGGACACCCCATAAGGATGCCCTAGAGGGATACCCCATAATGATATCCCATAGGGACACCCCATAGGGCCACACCATAGGGATGCCCTAGAGGGATATCCCATAGGATTACCCCATAGGGACACCCCACAAGGATGTCCTATAGGGATACCCCATAAGGAAACCCCATAGGAACACCCCATAGGGATGTCCTATAGGAATATCTCATGGGGTTATCCCATAAAGACACCCCATAGGGATGCCCTAGAAGAATATCCCATAGGATTACCCATAGGGACACCCCATAAAGATGCCCTATAGGGATACCCCATAAGGATACCCCATAGGGACACCCCATAAAGATGCCCCATAGGGACATCCCATAAATTTGCCCTATAGGGATATCTCATGGGGTTACCCCATAGAGATGCCCTATAGGGATACCCCATAAGGAAACCCCATAGGGACGCCCCATAAAGATGCCCTATAGGGATACCCCATAAGGAAACCCCACAGGGACACCCCATAAAGATGCCCCATAGGGACATCCCATAAATTTGCCCTATAGGGATATTTCATGGGGTTACCCCATAGGGACACCCATATAGAGATGCCCTAGAGGGATATCCCATAGGATTACCCCATAGGGACACCCCATAAGGATGTCCTAGAGGGATACCCCATAAGGATACCCCATAGGGCCACCCCATAGGGCCACCCCATAGAGATGCCATATAGGGATATCCCATAGGATTACTCCATAGGGATGTCCTATCGGGATATCCCATAGGGTTACCCCACAGGGACACCCCATAGGGATGCCCTATAGGAATATCTCATGGGGTTACCCCATAAAGACACCCCATATAGAGATGCCCTATAGGGATATCCCATAAGGATACCCTATAGGGATACCCCATAAGGATACCCCATAGGGACACCCATATAGAGATGCCCTATAGGGACACCCCATAGAGATGCCCTATAGCGATACCCCATAAGGATACCCCATAGGGACACCCCATAAGGATTATCCCATAGGGATGCCCTATAGGGATATCCCGTAAGGATTACCCCATAGCAACACCCCATAGGGATGTCCTAGAGGGACACACCATAAAGATGCCCTATAGGGATATCCCAAGGATTACCCCATAGGAATACCCATATAGAGATGCCCTATAGGGATATCCCATAGGATTACCCCATAGGGACACCCCATAAGGATGTCCTAGAGGGATACCCCATAAGGATACCCCATAGGGACACCCCATAAGGATGCCCTAGAGGGGTACCCCATAAGGATACCCCATAGGGACACCCCATAGGGTCACCCCATAGAAACGCCCTAGAGGAATATCCTATAGGATTACCCCATAGGGACATCCCATAAGGATGTCCTATAGGGATATCCCATAGAGTTACCCCACAGGGACACCCCATAGGGATGCCCTATAGGGATATCCCAAGGATTACCCCATAAAGACACCCCATATAGAGATGCCCTATCAGGATATCCCATAAGGATACCCTATAGGGATACCCCATAAGGATACCCCACAGGGACACCCCATAAAGATGCCCCATAGGAACATCCCAGAAATTTGCCCTACAGGGATATCTCATAAGGATACCCCATAGAGACACCCTATAGGGATGCCCTATAGGAATATCTCATGGGATTACCCCATAGGGACACCCCAGAGATGCCCTATAGGGATACCCCATAAGGATACCCCATAGGGACACCCCATAAAGATGCCCCATAGGAACATCCCATAAATTTGCCCTATAGGGATATCTCATGGGGTTACCCCATAGGGACACCCCATAGAGATGCTCTATAGGGATATCCCATAAGGACACCCCATAGGGCCACCCCATAGGGATGCCCTAGAGAGATATCCCATAGGATTACCCCATAGGGGCACCCCATAAGGATGTCCTATAGGGATATCCCATAGAGTTACCCCACAGGGGCACCCCATAAAGATGCCCTATAGGGATACCCCATAAGGAAACCCCAAAGGGACACCCCATAGGGATGCCCTATAGGAATATCTCATGGGGTTACCCCATAACAACACCCCATAGAGATACCCTATAGGGATACCCCATAAGGATACCCCATAAGGATACCCCATAGGGACACCCCATAAAGATGCCCCATAGGAACATCCCATAAATTTGCCCTATAGGGATATCTCATGGGGTTACCCCATAGAGATGCCCTATAGGGATACCCCATAAGGAAACCCCATAGGAACGCCCCATAGAGATGCCCTATAGGGATATCCCATAAGGAAACCCCATAGGGACACCCCATAAAGATGCCCCATAGGGACATCCCATAAATTTGCCCTATAGGGATATCCCATGGGGTTACCCCATAGAGACACCACATAAGGACAACCCCTAAAGACACCCTATAGGGATGCCCCATAGCGACACCCCATAAAGACACCCCATAACGACACCCTACAAAACCACCCCATAGCACCACCCCATAAGGACACCCTACAGACCCCACAGCGGGGTTCACTCACCTCACTGATGTCCTTTAGGGTAATGGGATTTTTGTCCTCCACCACCCTCCCCAGGCGTCCGAAGGTGAGCTGTAGGGACGGGATATGGGGTGGCTTTCGGGATGGCTTTTGGGGTGGGGGACACGACCCCAATACCCCCCCCCCGTTAGCACCCCATATCCCATATCTCTATGGGTTCCCTCACCGAAAAGCTGATCTCCTCCTCCAGGACGCGATCCCCTACAACCTGGGAGATATTAATGGGGTGGAGTTATAGGGTGGGACGGTTATGGGGTCATTTGGGGATCCCATATTTCCACCACCACCCACCTGGCAGAAGAGCTGATGGTTGTCCTCCGAAACCAGCAGGAGGCAGCAGCACAGCGACTGGGTTTCCTGCTTCAGCTACGGGGGATATAGGGTCAGCGCCCCCATACCCCATAAATCCCATAACACCCCACGGGTGACCCTATAAGGGGTTTGCTTTGGTCCCTCATCCCACTTCCCCGTTAGCAGATTCTCCTTATGGGGTTCTTTGGCTTGGGGGGATCAGTGTTTGCTCTGGACCCTATAGATGGCATTTATGGGATTGCTTTCCTTTTTGGGGTCGCTGTTCACTCTGGTCCCTATTAATGGCAATTGATGCTTATGGGATTCCTTTGCTTTTTGGGGTCGCTGTTCACTCTGATCCCTACTGATGGCAGATGGCCCTTATGGGATTTCTTGGGTTTAGGGGATCTCTGCTCACTCTGGACCCTATTGACGGCATTTATGGGATTGCTTTCCTTTGGGGGATCTCTGTTCACTCTGGTCCCTATTGATGGCAGTTGATACTTATGGGATTTCTTTCCTTTAGGGGATCTCTGTTCACTCTGGACCCTATTGATGGCATTTATGGGATTTCTTTCCTTTAGGGGATCTCTGCTCACTCTGGACCCTATTGATGGCATTTATGGGATTTCTTTCCTTTTTGGGGTCGCTGTTCACTCTGGTCCCTATTAATGGCAGTTGATACTTATGGGATTTCTTGGGTTTAGGGGATCTCTGCTCACTCTGGACCCTACTGATGGCATTTATGGGATTGCTTTCCTTTGGGGGATCTCTGTTCACTCTGGTCCCTATTAATGGCAATTGATGCTTATGGGATTTCTTGGGTTTAGGGGATCTCTGCTCACTCTGGTCCCTACTGATGGCCGCAGAGATGATGCTTATGGGATTACTTTGCTTTTTGGGATCCCTGCTCACTCTGGACCCTATTGATGATACTTATGGGATTTCTTGGGTTTAGGGGATCTCTGCTCACTCTGGACCCTATTGATGGCATTTATGGGATTGCTTTCCTTTGGGGGAACTCTGCTCACTCTGGTCCCTACAGATGGCAATTGATGCTTATGGGATTCCATTGCTTTTTGGGGTCGCTGTTCACTCTGGTCCCTACTGATGGCAATTGATGCTTATGGGATTTCTTGGGTTTAGGGGATCTCTGTTCACTCTGGACCCTACTGATGGCTGCAGAGATGATGCTTATGGGATTCTTTTGCTTTTTGGGGTCGCTGTTCACTGTGAACCCTACTGATGGCAGATGGCCCTTATGGGATTTCCTGGGTTTAGGGGATCTCTGCTCACTCTGGACCCTATTAATGGCATTTATGGGATTGCTTTCCTTTGGGGGAACTCTGCTCACTCTGGTCCCTATTGATGGCAATTGATGCTTATGGGATTTCTTGGGTTTAGGGGATCTCTGCTCATTCTGGACCCTATTGATGGCATTTATGGGATTTCTTTCCTTTAGGGGATCTCTGCTCACTCTGGACCCTATTGATGGCATTTATGGGATTTCCTTCCTTTTTGGGGTCGCTGTTCACTCTGGTCCCTATTGATGGCAATTGATGCTTATGGGATTTCTTGGGTTTAGGGGATCTCTGCTCACTCTGGACCCTACTGATGGCAGATGGCCCTTATGGGATTTCTTGGGTTTAGGGGATCTCTGTTCACTCTGGACCCTATTGATGGCATTTATGGGATTGCTTTCCTTTGGGGGATCTCTGTTCACTCTGGTCCCTATTAATGGCAATTGATGCTTATGGGATTCCACTGCTTTTTGGGGTCGCTGTTCACTCTGGTCCCTACCGATGGCAATTGATGCTTATGGGATTTCTTGGGTTTAGGGGATCTCTGCTCACTCTGGACCCTACTGATGGCTGCAGAGATGATGCTTATGGGATTCCTTTGCATTTTGGGGTCGCTGTTCACTCTGATCCCTGCTGATGGCAGATGGCCCTTATGGGATTTCTTGGGTTTAGGGGATCTCTGCTCACTCTGGACCCTATAGATGGCACTTATGGGATTTCTTTCCTTTGGGGGATCTCTGTTCACTCTGGTCCCTATTAATGGCAATTGATGCTTATGGGATTTCTTTGCTTTTTGGGGTCGCTGTTCACTCTGGTCCCTACTGATGGCAATTGATGCTTATGGGATTTCTTGGGTTTAGGGGATCTCTGCTCACTCTGGACCCTATTGATGACACTTATGGGATTTCTTGGGTTTAGGGGATCTCTGTTCACTCTGGTCCCTACTGATGGCTGCAGAGATGATGCTTATGGGATTCCTTTGCTTTTTGGGATCTCTGTTCGCTCTCATCCCTACTGACGGCAAGCAGTGCTTATAGGATTTCTCTCTACTCACAGTAGTTGACCACCTTGAGCTGCAGTGAGGCCGCATCCAGATCGTAGAGCTCACCTGGGGGAGGAGCAGCTCAGCCCACGGCCCCCCCCAGGTCCCCCCTGACCCCCTCAGTGCCCTCCCAGTCCCACCAGGTGCCCTACAAGCCATCCCAAATACCCTCCCAGCCCTCTTAGATGCCCTCCAGCCCCCCCAGGTGCCTTCCTGACCCCCCCAGTGCCCTCCCAGCCCCCCCAGTATCCTCCCACCCCCCTCAGGTCCCCTTCCAATCCCTCCAGTGCCCTCCCATCTCCCCCCCCAGCCGCCCCCCACCTCCCAGCCCCCCTCAGGTGCCCCCCCAACCCCCACCCAGTGCCCTCCCAACCCCCCAGTTGCCCCTCCCAGCCCTCCCAGACCTCCTGACCCCTCCAGTGTCCCTCCCAGCCCCTCCCCAATGTGCCCTCGCCAACCCCCCAGTGCCCTCCAGCCCCCCCAGTATCCTCCCAATCCCCCCAGTCATCTTCCCAATCCCCCCCAGTGCCCACCCACCCTCCCCCCCCCAATATCCTCCCCAACCTCCCAGGTGCCCTCCCGACCAACACCCGCTGGTGCCCTCATGACCCCCAGATGCCCCGCCCAACCCCCCCCCAGTGCCCTCCCAGCCCCCCCATTATCCTCCCAACCCCCCCCAACGTGCCCTCCCAACCCTCCCAGGTGCCCTCCCAGCTCCCCCAGTTCCCTCCAACCCCTCCACTGTCCTCCCTTATAGCCCCCCCCCCAATATCCTCCCAACCCCCCAGGTGCCCTCCCCAGCACACCTCAGATGCCCTCCCAGACCCCAGCTGCCCCTCCAGCCCCCCCAGTGCCCTCCCAGCCCCCCCAGTATCCTCCCAATCCTCCCCCCCAGTGCCCCCCAGCCCTCCAACCCCTCCACGGCCCTTCCAACCCCCCCCAGTGCCCTCCTAGCCCCCCCAGTTCCCTCCCAGCCCCTTAAGGTGCCCTCCCAGCCCCCCCAGCAATCCTTCCCAACCCCCCCCCAGTGCCCTCCCACCCCCCATTCCCCCCAACCCCCCCCCAGTGCCCCCACCCCCCCGTCCCCCAATCCCCCCCGTGTTCCCCAAACCCCCCCCAATTCATAGCGACACCTAGGCCCATAAAGGACAAAACCCGCCAGAAACGACAAAGACCCGACAAAACCACCCCACATTAAGGACAGAACCCCATAAGGACAACCTAACAGACCCCAGCCCAGCGGGGTTCACTCAACCTCACTTATGTACTTTAGTTAAATGGTATTTTTGTCCTCAGGGCGCCACCCTCCCCAGGCGTCCGAAGGTGAGCTGTAGGGACGGGATTATGGGGTGGCTTTTTGGGAATGGCTTTTGGGGTGGGGACACGACCCATACCCTCGGAGGCCCGGGCTCCGTTGAGGCGACACTCCCATATCCCCTATCTCTATGGTTCCCTCACCGAAAAGCTGACTCGCTCCCCGGGTACGGCGATCCCACTACAACCTGGAGATATAATGGGGTGGAGTTATAGGGTGGGACGGTTATGGGGTCATTTGCTGAGATCCCATATTTCACCACCACCCCACCTGGCAGAAGAGCTGAATGTTTTTACTGGCAACGAACCAGGCAGGAGGCAGCAGCACAGCGACTGTGTTTCCTTCTTTCATCTACGGGGATATAGGGGGGTCAGCGGCCCCCGAATAGAGGGGGAACCCCATAGAACCCATAACACCGCACGGGTGAGACCCTATAAAGGGTTTGCTTTGGTCGCCCTCATCCCCACGTCCCCCCGTTAGCAGATTCTCCTTATGGGTTCGTTTGCTTGGGGGGTAGCAGTTGTTTGCTCTGGACCCTATAGAGGGCATTTATGGGATTGGCTTTCCTTTTTTGGGGAAATCCGCTTTTTCACTCTGGTCCCTATTGATGGCAATTGATGCTTAGGGGATTCTTTGCTTTTTTGGGGTCGCTGTTCACTCTGAGCCTACTGATGGCAGATGCCCTTATGGAGTTGGCGTGGGTTTAGGGGATATCTGCTCACTCGGGACCCGATTGACGGCATGTATGGGACATTGCTTTACTTTGGGGATCTCTGTTCACTCTGGTCCCTATTGATGGCAATTGATGCTTATGGGATTTCGTGGGTTTAGGGATCTCTGCTCAATTCTGAGACCCTATTGATGGCATTTATGGGATTATCTGTCCTTTAGGGGACGGTCTGCTCACTCTGGAACCTATTGAATGGCATTTATGGGATTCTTATCCTGTTTTGGGGGCACGGGTGTCACTCTGGGCCCTATTGATGGCAATTGATGCTTATAGGATTTCTTGGGTTTTGAGGTAATATCGTGCTCGACGGGGATCTGGGAACCCTATTGACGGCATTTATGGGATTGCTTTCCTTTGGGGGGATCTCTGCTCACGCTGGACCCATGTGATGGCATTATGGGAATGTCTTTCCGTTAGGGGGATCGCTGCTCACATGGGCCATGGACCCTATTGATGGCATGTATGGGATTTCGGTCCTGTTAGGGGATCTCTGCTCACGGGTCTGGACCCTATTGATGGCATTTCTATGGGATTTCTGTCTTTTTGGTTCCCGCTGTTCAAGGGTCTGGTCCCCTATTGATGGGCAAGTGAATGGTTATGGGATTTCTTGTGTTGAGGGGGAACATCCGCTCACGTCTGGACGCCTACTGATGGCAGGATGGGCCTTCCTTATGGTATGTTCTTGGGTTTTTTGGGATCTCTGTTCACTCTGGTCCCTACTGATGGCGCAAAGATATGATGCTATGGGTATTTCTGTGGGTTTAAGGGGGTCTCTGCTCAATCTGGACGCCTACTACTCCTTACGTGTGGCTGGCATTTATGGGATTGCTTTCCTTGGGGGGATCTCTGTTCACGTCAGGTCCCTATTAATGGCAATTGAATGCTTATGGGATTCCTTTGCTTTTTGGGGTCGCTGTTTCACAGGTAGGGGTCCCTATTAATGGGGCAATTGATGCTTATGGGATTTCTGGGGTTTAGGGGAGCTCTGGCTCACTCTGGACGACTATTGATGATACTTATGGGATGTGCTTTCCTTGGGGGTATCTCTGCTCACTCTGGACCCGTAGGTGATTTACTATGGGATTTCTTGGGTTAGGGGATCTCTCTGTTTCACGTCTTGTCCTACGGATGGCTGCAGAGATTGATGCTATGGGATTCCTTGCTTTTGGGCGGAGGATCTCTGCTCATCTGGACCCTAGTGAGTGGTACTAGGGATTGTCTTGAGCTTTAGGGGATCGCTGCTCACGTCTGGTCCCTACTGAGGACCGCAGAGATAGGCTTTAGGGGATTCCTTTGCTTTTGTGGGTCCTCTGTTCGCTCTGATCCCTACTGACAGCAATTGGCTGCTTATAGTGATTTCTCTCGTAACTCACATAGTTGACCACCATTGACTGCAGTGATGGGGCAGCATCCGGAGATCGTAGAGCTTCACGCTGGGGGAAGAGCAGCTCAGCCCCACGACCGGCCCCCAGGTCCCCACCCATGGACCCCCCTCAGTGCCCTCCCATCCAACCATGTACCCTACAAGCCAGCCCAATTAACCCTGCCCAGCCCTCTTAGATGCCTCCCAGCCCCCCCAGGTGGCCTTCCTGACCCTCCCAGTGCCCCCCAAGCCCCCCCAGTATCCCCCCAAGGCCGCCTTAAGGTGCCCTCCCAGTCCCCCAGTAATCCTCCCAACCACCCTCAGGTTCCCCTTCTAATGCCCCCATCCAGTGCCTCCGCCATCTCCCACCCCATGCCCTCGCCAGCCCTCCCAGTATCCGCCTGAACCCACTCCAGTGTCCTCCCAGCCCCCTCGGCCATGTGCCCGCGGGGTGTCGTACGGGCGGCTAGGGGGCATGGGAGTAGTGGGCGTAAAATGGTCTGGATTCGGGCCTGGGCGCGGGGGGGGGGCGGCAAAGCTATATGGGCCAACACCACACAACAACACACACCCCCAGTGCCCTCGGGGCCAGCCCGCCAGGGTTCCTCGGCCAGCCCCCCCAGTATCATCGCCCAATTCCCTGCCCAGTGCCACACGAGCCAGCCTCCCCCCCCCAATATCCTCCCAACCTCCCGGTGCCCGTCGTGGGGCCGACCACCGGCTGGAGCCCTCATGGACGCCGCGCAGATGACCCCTCAGGCCAACACCCTACCGGCCCCCACGGCCCTTCCACCCTCCCAGCTCCGCGCCAACCACCCGGGCCAGCGCCCCTCCCAACCCCAGTCCAGTTGCCTTGCCAACTGCAATGGTAACCCGCCCCCAGATGTCCGTCGCCACCGGGGGGTTACGATCGCCTACCCCCGCAGCATCCGCACCAACCGAGGCAACAGACGCCGCCCCCCCCAGTGGGGCCGCTCGGGGTGAAGTAAGCCAACCCTGTCCAGTGCCCTTTCAAGAGGTCAACCCCCCCCAGTGCCCGCGGCCACGGACCCCCAGTTCCCTCGCCAGGAGCCCCTTAAAGGTTGCCCCGTCCACTGGGTCGGAACCAGGCAGGGGCAAGCACCCCCATACGCAATCCGCGGCCAGACTCACCCCCCAGTGCCCCTCGCATCAAACACGCCATCCATATTGGCCCTTAAGCCAGACCCCCCCAGATGCCCGGTCCAAAAAACGGAGGGGAGAATGGCCAGCCACCCCCGAGCAATCCGCCCGAGATCCCCCCCCAGCTCCCGCGCCAACACCGAATCCAATTGGCACCTTCCAACCGCGAGGCCCCCCCCAACGGTGCCCTCATGAGCCCCCCAAGAGGACGATCCTCCCGCCAATTAGCCCCCTCAGGTGTGTCCCTCGCCGAACCCCATCCATGCCCTTGCTATCCAAACAACCCCCCCCAGCTGCCCTCAGCCAACCCCTCCCACGCATCCTCCCAAACCCTTATCCCGAAGCTAACAGCTACCGTGGCGCAGTCGGAGAGCGCGGGGGTCCACCACCTGTCCAGTGCCCTTGCCAACCCCGCCGCCCGGACAGGTGGCGCGATCCCGGAGCCCCAGCCCAGTGCCCGTCCAAGCCCCTTACAAGGTGCACCTCACGTCACGACCAGCCCCCTCGAGGATGGCCATGGCCCGGCCAGACGCCCCCCCAGTGCCTTCCAACCCCTCCATTGCCCTATGGAAGGCCAAACCCCCCCAGGGCCTCTGCCAGCCCCCCCAGGCATCCTCGCCACCCGCACCCCCCAGTGCCCCTCCAACCCCTCCCAGTGCCCCCCAAACCCCCCCCCAGTGCCCATCGGAATGTCGCAGCCGCCCCCCAGCATATCCTCTCCAACACCCGCCATTTGCCCTTCCACGCCCCCCCATGGCTTCATAAGCCCGTACCCTGCCCAAGCATCCGTCGGCGAGACCATAACCCCCTTGCCCCCCAGTGGCCCGCTCCAACCCCTGCCATTTGCCTTGGGTGCCCGAACCCCCCCCAGGTGCCCTCGGGGGGTCCTACACCGCCGGCCGCAGCATTCCTCCTAGAAACCCCCCCGGGCCAGTGCCCTCCGCCAATCCCCCATTTGCCCTTAGCCAACCCCCCCGCACAGGGGAAGCACTCATAATCCCACCACATGCCTCCAAGAGAGACCCCGCCCCCACGTGCCCTCCCAATCCACTCCATTTCCCTTGGCACACAACCGCTCCCCAGTGCCCTCCCAGCCCCCCCCAGCATGCCTCGCCAACCCCCCCCCGTCTTCCCTCCCAACCCCGCCATTGCACTCAACCCCCCCCAGCACCCTCATATCCCACCCTCTCAGCGTCAGCCCAACCTGTAAAGACACCCCCCCCAGCGGCTCACGTTTCTTCTTCATACGCCTCCATTGCCTCTCCAACGCCACTCCTCGACTCGAAGACTTGCCCTGCATAAGACCCCCCAGCATCGCTCCGCCAGATTTCCGCACCAGTGTCTCTCCCAGGTACCTCGCTCCTTGGCCCTCTGGCGTCCAACGCGCCCCAGTTGGCCACTCCCACGAACCATCTACCGCCCCAGCACTCTCACAAGACCCTTTTCCCCCCAATGCCTCTTCTGCTTTGTTAGCGAGACAGATCCCTTCCAGTTCCCTTCAATCCCTTGCAGCAGGAGCCCCAGTGCTGCTGGGCTCTTGGTGTACCAAAACCTTTCTCCTCCAGTGGCCTTCCAGCCCCACCAGCATCCTCCCAACCCCCCCAGTGGCCCTACCAAACCCCTCCATTGCCCTTCCAGCCCCCCCCCAGTGCCCTCCCAGCCCCCACAGCATTCTCCCAACCCCTCATTGCCCTCCACCACCCACGAGTGCCCTTCATAGCCGCCCCAGCATGCCTCCTCCCAACCCCCCCACCCAGTGCCCGTCCCCAATCACCCCCTCCATTTGTCCCTTCCAAACCCCCCCTGCCCCCTCCCCACCCGGCCCCCCAGCATCCTCCCAAACCCCCCAGTGCCCTCCCAACCCCTCCATTGCCCCTCCAACCCCCCCCAGTGCCCTCCCAGCCCCCCCCCCCCCTAAGCTCACCACACAAGGCAGCTGCAGGGATCTTGCATCCACTCATTGGTAGCCACCATCGGCGGGGGGGGTCACTTTTTCAGGTTTGGGCAGCGAGGTTTGAGAAGAGCTGGTAGATAAACTGACCTGGGGCCAGGGCTGCAGCTTCTGCAGCGCGTGAACACGGCGACAAGCCACCAGGGCCTGCAAGGTAAAGGGGGGATGGTGGTGAAATGGGGGGGGGCACAAGGGTTAGGAGCATTGGGGGGGTTGGGGGGGGTTGGGGGTGACTCACGTGTCTCTCCAAAGCCTGCAGGTTCTGCTCATCCGAATCGCTCAGCTGGCCACAATGCACCTGGGAGGGGGTTTTTTTTCGGGGGGGGGGCACAGACCCTTCCCCCCCCCCCCCCAATGGGGGCCCCCCCCCCCCCCCGTTCCCCCCCCATCCCTCTATGCTCACCAGGATGACGCAGAGCACGGCCCCGCTCTCCTTGTCCAGCAATGGGATGATGAGCACTGGTAGGAGAGAGCAGGGTGGGCACTATATTGGGGAGGGGGGAGGGGATACACAGCCATCCATCCCCCACACCCCATCCACACCCCACTCCCCCCCCCACGCACACAATTTTCCCACCCCCCCCACCTGCCTGCCCACCCCGTTCACCCATCTCTCTCCATTCCCCCCTCCATTCCTCCATCTCTCTCTCCATCCCTCCTTCCCTCCTTCCGCCCCAGCCCCTCCTTCTCTCCCTCGCAATCCATCCCTACATCCGTCCGCCCCTCTCCTCCCCTCCTCTCTCCTCCCAGCCATCCCATAACATCTCTTCTTCTCTCCATCCAACCATCCCTCTCCCTTCAGCCCTCCCTCCTTCCCTCCATCCCTCCTTCCTCCCTCCATCCCTCCACCTCCATCATCATCTCCCTCTTCTCGCCCCCGCCCTTCCATCCTCCATCCATTCCCCCCTCCTCCCTCCCTCTCTGCCATCCATCCTCCAATCTCACCAGCTATCATGCTCGAAAGAAAAAAGGTACAGAGAAGAAAGGAAAACGAAATTCGTCCAGAAAGACCTCGCTCAGAGGGAAATACAGAAGAAAGAATAATACATAAGGGAGGGAAAGAATCCGAGACTGAAGGCAGACCTCAAGAAAGAACTCGCTATGACAAGAAAGAAGCCAGCATCATCCGGCCTTCTCTCGCATTCCATCCTAACACTTCCTCCATCCTTGCCTCGCTCCACACAAAGTCTCCATCAAAATCGCGCCGTCTCTCCATCCAAACCGCCAAACATCCCGCCCCTGCCCCTTCCCCCGTCCACCTACCCGACGTCCCTCCGCCCGCCTCTCGTCAATCCATGCTCCATTCATCATGCCTCCTTCTCTCCATCCATCCTACCCTTCCTCCCTCCCTTCCTCCATCCATCCCTCCCTCCCTCTCTCCATCCATCCTCCATCACCATCTCTTCGTTCGTCCAGCCAACCATTCCTCTCCTTCCCCCATCCTGCCCTCCGCCCGCCCTTCCGCCCTCTCTCACCAAGCCTCCCATAATCATGCCTCCTTCTCATTCTCTCCTCCATCCCACTCCTCCATCCCTCCCCTCCCTCCCTCCATTCTCCATCACCAACTCTCCTCTCCATCCAACCATCCCTCTCCCCTCCCTCCCCCTGCCCCCTCCCTCCTTCCCTCCCGCCCCCCCCATCCATGCGCTCCATCATCACCACCCCTCCTGCGCGTCATCCCTCTCTTCCATCACCACTCCTCATCCTCATCCCCATCCTTCATCTCCATCCTCCATCATCATCCCTCCTTTCCTCCATCATCCTATCCTTCCTCCAGCCTTCCTCCTTCCCTCCCTCCATCCCTCTCTCCATCCATCCTCCATCATCATTCCTCCTTTCTCTCCCCTCCATCCACTCCTCCCTCCCTCCCTCCCTCTCTCCATCCATCCTCCATCACCACCTCTTCTTCTCTCCATCCAACCATCCCTCTCCCTTCCCCCTTCCCCCTCCCCCCTTCCCTCCCTCGCTTCCCTCCATCCATACCGCCAGCAATCAACATCCCTCCTCCAATCCATCCTCTCACCTGCCCTCTCGGCCATCCAGTCGCGCATCACCATCGTCTTCCGCTCTCCATCCTTCCCTCCTTCCTCTCCTCTTCCTCCCCCCTCTCTCCCTCCCTCAGCCTCCGCCATCTCATCACGCCGTTGTCCTCCTTCCTCCTTTCCATCCTTCCTTCCATCCATCCCTCCTCCATCCACCCCTCATCATTCCTCCTCCCGCGTCCATCCATCCACTCCGCAGCCCGTCCCTCCCTCCTTCCATCCGCCATCATCATTCCTCCCCTCTCGCCATCCATCCACTCCTCCATACCTCCCCTCCCTCCCTCCTTCTCCAGCAACCATTCTCTCCTCTCCATCCAACAAACCCTCTCCCTTCCCCCTTCCCCTCCTTCCTTCCTTCCTTTTCTTCCTTCCTTCCCTCCATCCCTCCCTCTCTCCAGACCATCCTCCATCATCATCCCCAGTGCCTTCTCTATCCATCCATCCTAATCCCTTCCTCCATCCATCCGCCTTCCCCGTCTCCTCCATCCCCTCCCTCCATCCATCCTCCATCCATCATCCCGTCCGTCTCCGCTCCCCCATCCATCCACTCATTCCACCCTCCCTCCTCCCATCCTCTGCCTCCATCCTCCCCATCACCACCTCTTCTTCGTCTCCATCCAACCATTCCCCCTCCCTTCCCCTTTCCCCCCCTCCCCCTTTCCCGTCCCTCCTCTCGTCCATCCTCCTCCATCATCATCCTTCCTCCATCCATCTCTCCCCTACCCTCTCACATCCATCCATTCTCCATCACCATCTCTTCCTCTCTCCATCCATCCACTCCGTCCCGTCCCCTCCCTCGTCTTCCCATCCCTCAATCCATCCTCCACCATCATCCCGTGCCTGTTCTCCATCCATCCTAAAACTACCCTTCCTCTCCCCTCCCTCCTTCCCTCTCTCCATCCACCCTCCATCATCATCCCTTCTCCTCTTCCAAGCCATCCCACCCTGCCTCCCGTCACCTTCCTCCTCCATCCCTCCCTTCCCCTCCCCTCTACATTCGGCCCATTTCTCTTCTCCTCACCCCCCGGCGCCAAATTCCTCTAGTTCTCCCGGCCCTCCCCGTTTCCCCCCCCCCAATGGCCCCCCTCCCCACCCCCCCCTCCCAACCCCACCTTGTGTTCCAGGGGCCAGCGGTGCTCCCAGAGCCCCCATCTGTGGGTCAGGGATCTCCCCCTGGGGCAGCCCCCCACATTCCACCCTCTTCTGTTTCCTCACCGCATCCCTGGGGGGGGGGGTGAGAGGTGGCAGAAAATGGCTGTGCTCCACATCACCCCCCCCCCCCAACTCAGAGGACCCCCAGGATGCATAGGGAGATTTGGAGGGGGGGTTTTGGGGGGGGGGGGGGGGCAGCTCTGCCCCATGGCTGCATGGGGAAGGGGCAGCCCCATAAATTGGGGGGGTGGGGGGGAGTTGGGGTTGGGGGGGGGGTTACCTGAGCTTCCCCTCCATTGGCAGCTCATGGGGGGGGTCAGCACAGCTCAGCCTGGCGTCCCCATCCAGCAGGTAGATGTAGGCGTGCTCCTGGGGGGGGGGGGGCCACCACATATGGGGGTCACTTTGGGGCACCGTCACCCCCCCGGCCCTATGCACTGCACCCCACACAGCCTTGCACACCCGTGAGCGTGCACAGCCATGCACAACTGCTCCCGTGCACGCACACACGCACACACGCACGCATCCAGGCACAGCTGCACGCATCCACCTGCATGCACAGCCATGCACACGCACCCAGAATTGCACGCCTGTGAGCGTGCACTGCCCATGCACAGCTGCAAAGCTGCATGCGTGCACTCAGCCACGCTTGCAAGGCACCTACATCCAAATGCAAAGCGTTGTGCTTGCACACCCATGCATGCACATCCATAACTGCACGCCCACGTCCATGCACACCCATGCACAACTGCAAAACGACATGCGTGCACGCTCCCATGCACACATGCAGAATTGCACAGCCATGAGCATGCACACCCATGCACAACTGCTAATCTATATGCGTGCACACCCATGCATGCACACCCATGCACACCCCCAGCTGCACACCCAGCATTGCATGCACGCTCCCATGCACACACGCAGAATTGCACACCCATGAGGATGCACACCCATGCACAACTGCAAATCTATATGCATGCACACACACCCATGCATGCACACCCCCAGCTGCACACCCAGCATCGCACGCACGCTCCCATGCACACACGCAGAATTGCACAGCTGTGAGGATGCACACCCACGCACAACTGCAAATCTATATGCATGCACACACCCATGCATGCACATCCCCAGCTGCACACTCAGCATCGCACGCATGCTCCCATGCACACACGCAAAATTGCACAGCCATGAGCACGCACACGCATGCACAACTGCAAATCTATATGCATGCACACACCCACATGCGTGCACACACCCATATGCATGCACACCCATGTATGCACACCCATGCGTGCACACCAGCATTGCAGCACGCTCCCCATGCCACACTCAGAATTGCACAGCCGTGAGGCATGCACCACCCAGCACAACTGCACAGTCTACATGCATGCACACCATCCATCAAACTCATGCATGCACACACCCATGCATGCTCACCCCCAGCTGCACACCCAGCATGCATGCACGCTCCCATGCACACACGCAGAATTGCACAGCCGTGAGGATGCACACCCATGCACAACTGCTAATCTACATGCATGCACACACCCATATGCATGCACACACTCATGCATGCACACCCATGCATGCACACCCATGCACACCCCCAGCTGCACACCCAGCATCGCATGCACGCTCCCATGCACACACGCAGAACTGCACAGCCGTGAGCATGCACACGCATGCACAACTGCAATCTATATGCATGCACACACCCATATGTGTGCACATCCATGCATGCACACCCCCAGCTGCACACTCAGCATCGCATGCACGCTCCCATGCACACATGCAGAATTGCACACCCGTGAGCATGCACACCCATGCACAACTGCAAATCTATATGCATGCACACACCCATATGCATGCACACCTATGCATGCACGCCCATGCATCGCCACTGCAGCTCGCATGCACCACGCATGACATGCCAGCATGGCCATGCACACCAGCAGAATTGCACAGCTGTGAGCATGCACACACGCACATATGGCACACACACCCATATGCATGCACACACCCATGCATGCACACCCCCAGCTGCACACCCAGCATCGCATGCACGCTCCCATGCACCACACGCAGAACTGCACAGCCCGTGGATGCACACCCTGCACAACTGCAAATCTATATGCATGCACACACCCATGCATGCACACCCATGCACACCCCATGCAGCCTCGCACACCCAGCATGCATGCACCTCCCATGCACCAGCAGAACTGCACACCCGTGAGCATGCACGACGCGCACGCACAACTGCAAATCTATATGCATGCACACACCCAATGGTGCACACCTCCAATGCCCCAGCTGCAATCAGCATTGCACGCACGCTCCCATGCACACATGCAGAATTGCACAGCCGTGAGCATGCACACGCATGCACAACTGGAAATCTACATGCATGCACACACCCATATGTGTGCACACACCCATATGCATGCACACCCATGCATGCACACCCCCAGCTGCACACCCAGCATCGCATGCATGCTCCCATGCACACACGCACAATTGCACACCCGTGAGCATGCACAACTGCAAATCTATATGCATGCACACACCCATATGCATGCACACACTCATGCATGCACACCCATGCATGCACGCCCATGCACACCCCCAGCTGCACCCCCAGCACTGCACGCAGCAGAGCCCCACGTACCGCACGGGGCAGCAGGGCCAGCAGCGCAGCACGCAGCGCATCCTGCAGGTGAGCCGCATCGATGGCAGCCCCCAAACCCAGCAGTGCATCCTGCAGAGAGAGCAAACCGGGGGGAGGGAGGAGGGGGGAGCAAACTGCAATTGCGATTGGGATTGCGATAGCAGCTGCACCCGCACGCGAGGATCGAATCTGCAACTGCAACTCGGGCGTCAGTTGCAACTGCAAAGTGCAATCGGAACTGCGGCGGCAGCTGCGCCTCCGTGCAGCAATTGGAGCTGCAGCTGCAGCTGCAACCTGAACGTCAATTGCAATGTCCCTGTCTGATGTCCCCAGTGTCCCCTTTGATGTCCCCAAGCGATGTCACCAAGCAATGACCCCATCTGATGTCCCCAATGTCCCCAACTGATGTCCCTAAGCAATGTCTCCAAGCACTGTCCCCATCTGATGTCCCCAATGTCCCCACTGACGTCCCCAAGCGATGTCACCAAGCAATGACCCCGTGTGATGTCCCCAATGTCCCCACTGATGTCCCCAATGTCCCCTTTGATGTCCCCAAGCGATGTCACCAAGCAATGCCCCTCTGATGTCCCCAAATGTCCCCAAATGTTCCCAACAAGATGCCCCAAATGCCCACTGATGTCCCCAATGATGTTCCCCAAGCAAGTGCCCCAAGAATGTCCCCAAATATGTCCCCATTGAGTGTCCCCAAGGATGTCCCCAAGCAATGATCCCACACATGTGTCCCCACTGATGTCCCCAATGTCCCCATCTGAGTCCCCAATGTGTCCCCATAGCATGTCCCCGCAATGTCCCCATCTGATGTCCCCATTGATGTCCTCAAGTGATGTCACCAAGCAATGACCCCATCTGATGTCCCCAATGTCCCCATTGACGTCCCCAAGCGATGTCACCAAGCAATGACCCCGTCTGATGTCCCCAATGTCCCCATCTGATGGCCCCAGTGTCCCCACTGATGTCCCCAAGCAATGTCACCAAGCAATGACCCCAGGTCTGCCATGTCCCCAATGTTCCCCATTGATGTCCCCAAGCATCCCTGAGTCCCCATGAGCCAATGATCCCCGTGGATGTCCCCACTGTCCCCACTGATGTCCCCATTGATGTCCCCAAGCAATGTCACCAAGCAATGACTCCATTTGATGTCCCCACTGATGTCACCAATGTCCCCATTGATGTCCCCAGTGTCCCCATTGATGTCCCCATTGATGTCACCAAGCAATGTCCCCATCTGATGTCCCCAATGTCCCCACTGAGTGTCATCCCACTGATGTCTCCCAAGCATGACCCCAAGCAATGGTCCCCAATCTGATGTCCCCCAACTGTCCCATGTGCCCCAAGCCCCAATTGTATCCCCAGATGTCCCACGATGCCCCTCTGATGTCCCCATTGATGTCCCCAAGCCAATGATCCCCCAAGCCACATGTCCCCATCTGATGTCCCACAATGTCCCCACTGACGTCCCAAGCGATGTAGCGATTGTCCTCAAGCAATGGATCCCACCTGATGTCCCCCAATTCCCAATTGATGTCCCCATTTGATGTCCTCAATGAGTCACCAAGCAATGACCCCATCTGATGTCCCCAATGTCCCCACTTGACTTGTCCCAAGCATGATCCCCAAGCCAATGACCCCATTCTGATGTCCCCATGTCCCGCATGTCCCCAAGTGTCCCCTCTGATGTCCCCAAGTGTCCCCGATTGTAATGTCCCCAAGCGACGTCACCAAGCAATGACCCCAAATGATGTCCCCAGTGTCCCCACTGCTGTCCCCATTGATGTCCCTAAGCAATATCTCCATTGATGTCCCCATTTGATGTCCCCAATGTCCCCGTGAGATGTCTCCAATGTCCCCACTGATGTCCCCAAGCGATGTCACCAAGCAATGTCCCCATCTGATGTCCCCAATTGATGTCCTCAAGCAATATCCCCAAGCAATGTCCCCATCTGATGTCCCCAGTATCCCCATGAGATGTGCTCAATGTCCCCACTGATGTCCCCAAGCGATGTCACCAAGCAATGATCCCGTCTGATGTCCCCAATGTCCCCATCTGATGGCCCCAGTGTCCCCATTGACGTCCCCAAGCGATGTCCCCAAGCAATGACCCCATTTGATGTCCCCATTGATGTCCCCAATGTCCCCATTGATGTCCCCAGTGTCCCCATGAGATGTGCTCAATGTCCCCATTGATGTCCCCAAGCGATGCCACCAAGCAATGACCCCGTCTGATGTCCCCAATGTCCCAATCTGATGGCCCCAGTCTCCCAATTGATGTCCCCAAGCGATGTCACCAAGCAATGACCCCGTCTGATGTCCCCACTGATGTCCCCAATGTCTCCATCTGATGCCCTCAATGTCCCCATTGATGTCCCCATTGATGTCCCCAATTGATGTCCCTAAGCAATGTCCCCAAGCAATGTCCCCGTCTGATGTCCCCAATGTCCCCATTGACGTCCCCAAGCAATATCACCAAGCACTGTCCCCATCTGATGTCCCCACTGTCCCACTGATGTCCCCATTGATGTCCCCAAGCGATGTCACCAAGCAGTGACCCCGTCTGATGTCCCCAATGTCCCCATCTGATGGCCCCAGTCTCCCAATTGATGTCCCCAAGCGATGTCACCAAGCAATGACCCCGTCTGATGTCCCCACTGATGTCCCCAATGTCTCCATCAGATGCCCCCAATGTCCCCATTGACGTCCCCAAGCAATATCTCCAAGCCATGACCCCATCTGACGTCCCCAACTGATGTCCCCAAGCAATGTCACCAAGCAATGACCCTGTCCGATGTCCCTAACGTCCCCACTGATGTCCCCATTGGTGTCCTCAATCAATATCTCCAAGCAACGTCCCCATTGATGTCCCCAGTGTCCTCACTGATGTCCCCAATGTCCCCAATTGATGTCCCTAAGCAATATCTCCAAGTAATGTCCCCATCTGATGTCCCCAATGACCCCGTCTGATGTCCCCAGTGTCCCCAATTGATGTCCCCAAGCAATATCTCCAAGCCATGACCCCATCTGATGTCTCCAATCGATGTCTCCAAGCAATGTCACCAAGCAACGTCCCCATCTGATGTCCTCAATGTCCCCAACTGATGTCCCCAATGTCCCCATTTGATGTCCCCATTGATGTCCCAAAGCGATGTCCCCAGCAATGACCCCGCCTGATGTCCCCAATGTCCCCATTTGATGTCCCCATTGATGTCCCCAAGCAATATCTCCAAGCAATGTCCCCATCTGATGTCCCCAATGTCCCCATTGACGTCCCCAGGCGATGTCCCCAACCGATGTCCCCAAGCAATGACCCCGCCTGATGTCCCCAATGTCCCAATTTGATGTCCCCATTGATGTCCCCAGTTGACGTCCCCAAGCAATGATCCCATCTGATGTCCCCAATGACCCCGTCTGATGTCCCCAGTGTCCCCAATTGATGTCCCCAAGCAATATCTCCAAGCCATGACCCCATCTGATGTCTCCAATCGATGTCCCCAAGCAATGTCACCAAGCAACGTCCCCATCTGATGTCCCCAATGTCCCTACTGATGTCCCCAATGTCCCCATTGACGTCCCCAAGCGATGTCACCAAGCAATGACCCCACCTGATGTCCCCAATGTCCCCATCTGATGTCCCCAACTGATGTCCCCAAGCAACGTCCCAATCTGATGTCTCCAATGTCCCCATGAGATGCCCCCAATGTCCCCCATGTGTCCCCTAAGCAATGTCCACCAAGTGGACGTCCCATTATGTCCCCATGCCCTTGATGTCCCCAACGCATGTCCCATGCTGTCCCCAATGGTCCCTAAGTCCCATGTCCCCAATGTCCCCATGAGATGTCCCCAATGTCCCCATTGACGTCCCCAAGCAATATCTCCAAGCCATGACCCCATCTGACGCCCCCAACTGATGTCCCCAAGCAATGTCACCAAGCAATGTCCCCATCTGATGTCCCTAATGTCCCCACTAATGTCCCCATTGATGTCCCCAAGCAATATCTCCAAGCAACATCCCCATTGATGTCCCCAGTGTCCCCATCTGATGTCCCCAATTGATGTTCCTAAGCAATATCTCCAAGCAACGTCCCCACTGATGTCCCCCATGTCCCCACTGATGTCCCCAGTGTCCCAGGTCCCATTGTCCCCAGCAATATCCCAGTATGTCCCCATCCCATGTCCCCATGCCCCGTCTGATGTCCCCAGTTGTCCCCAATTGATCCCCAAGCAATATCTCCAAGCATGACCCCATCTGATGTCTCCAATCGTGTCTCCAAGCAATGTCACCAACAACGTTCCCATTGATGTCCCATGTCCCCAACTGATGGTCCCCGATGTCCCCATTGATGTCCCCATGATGTCCCAAAGCGATGTCCCCAAGGAATGACCCCGCCTGATGTCCCCAATGTCCCCATTTGATGTCCCCATTGATGTCCCCAAGCAATATCTCCAAGCAATGTCCCCATCTGATGTCCCCAATGTCCCCATTGACGTCCCCAGGCGATGTCCCCAACCGATGTCCCCAAGCAATGACCCCGCCTGATGTCCCCAATGTCCCAATCTGATGTCCCTATTGATGTCCCCAGTTGACGTCCCCAAGCAATGATCCCATCTGATGTCCCCAAGCAATATCTCCAAGCCATGACCCCATCTGATGTCCCCAATCGATGTCCCCAAGCAACGTCCCAATTTGATGTCCCCAATGTCTCCATCTGATGTCCCCAATGTCCCCCTCTGATGTCCCCAAGCCACGCAGAGGGGCAGACCCCCCCCGTGCAGTGTGTGGGGTGGTGGCAGTGCTGGTGGCAGTGCTGGTGGCAGTGCTGGTGGCAGTGCTGGTGGCAGTGGTGACAGTGGCACGGGCTGTGATTCCAACAGGGCTGCGTCCCCAGTTGCTGAGCGACACTGGAGACACATGCACTGTAGAATACAGCCTGGCCTGAGTCCAGCTGGCTGGGCGTCCGTCTGTCCCCGTGTGTCCGTCTGTCCATCTGATGTCCCTCTGTCCCCGTGTCCCTCTGTCCCCGTGTCCCCTCTGTCCCCGTATCCCCTCCCGCGTGTCCCAGTGTTCCTCTGTCCTTCTGTTCCTACGTCCGTGTGTCTCTACGTCCCGCTGTCCCTCTGTCCCTACATCCCTGTGTCCTTCTGTCCCTCTGTGTCCCCGTGTCTGTCTGACCTTATGTCCCTCTGTCCCTGTGTCCCCTCCCCACGTGTCCCTGGGTCTGTCTGTCCCTCTGTCCCTATGTCCCTCTGTCCCTGGGTCTGTATGTCCCTCTGTCCTCCTGTCCCTGTCTCCCTATGTCCCTGGGTCTGTCTGTCCTCCTGTCCCTGTGTCCCTATGTCCCTGTGTCCATCTGTCCCTGTGTCCCTATGTCCCTCTGTCCCTGGGTCTGTATGTCCCTCTGTCCTCCTGTCCCTGTGTCCCTATGTCCCTGTGTCCGTCTGTCCCTGTGTCCCTCTGTCCCCTCCCCACACGTCCCTGTGCCCCTCTGTTCCTCTGTCCCTCTGTCCTTATGTCCAAAGGGTCCCTATGTCCCCGCGTCCGTATGTCCCTCTGTGTCATTGTCCCCTATGTCTGTGTATCCCTGTGTCCCTCTGTCCCGATGTCCAAGGGTCCCTATGTCCCTCTGTCCCCTCCCCACGTGTCCCTCTGTCCCTCTGTCCCTATGTCCATGTGTCCCTCTGTTCCTCTGTCCAAGGGTCCCTCTGTCCCTGTGTTCCCTCCCCGCGTGTCCCTCTGTCCCTAAGTCCCAGTGTCCCTCTGTCCTTCTGTCTCTCTGTCCTCTGTCCCCATGTCCCTCTGTCCCTGTGTCCCTCTGTCCCTGAGTCTGTATGTCCCTCTGTCCCTCTGTCCTTCTGTCCCTGTGTCCCTCTGTCCCTGTGCTCCCTCCCCATGTGTCCCTCTGTCCCCGTATCTCAGTGTCCCTCTGTCCTCTGGCCCTGTGTCCCTGTTTCTCTCTGTCCCTCTGTCCCTGTGTCCGTCTGTCCCTCTGTCCCTATGTCCAAGGGTCCCTGTGTCCCCTCCCCACGCATCCCTCTGTCCCAGTGTCCCTCTGTCCCTGTGTCCCCTTCTTTGCTACCCATCCATCTTTGCAATGCATCCCTTTTTTTGCAATGCACCCTGTCATACTCTTGCAATGCATCCCATTTTTGCAATGCATCCCATTTTTGCAATGCAGCCCTTTTTTGCAATGCAGCCCTTTTTTTGCAACGCATCCTCTTCCACCTTCGCTATGCATCCCATTTTTGCAATGCATCCTGTTACATCTTTGCAATGCATCCCTTATTTGCAATGCATCCCCTTTCTTGCTACACACCCCATTTCTGCATTGCATCCCCTTCTATCTTTGCAATGAACCCCTTTTTTGCAATGCATCCTGTTACACCTTTGCAATACATCCCTTTTTTTCCAATGCATCCCCTTGTATCTTTGCAATGCATCCTGTTTTTGCAATGCACCCCATTGTCACAATGCAGCCCTTTTTTCCAATGCACCTTCGATACATCTTTGCAATGCACCCTGGTTTTGCAACGCATCCCTTTTTTGCTATGCATCCCCTTTTTTGCTACCCATCTATCTTTGCAACGCATCCCCCTTTTTTGCAATGCACCCTGCCATATTCTTGCAATGCATCCTGTTTTTGCAATGCATCCCTTTTCTGCAATGCATCCCCTTCTTTTGCAATGTGCCCCATTGCATCTTTGCACTGCATCCCATTTTTGCACTGCACCCCATTTTTGCACTGCAGCCCTTTTTTTTGCAATACATCCCCTTCTATCTTTGTAATGCATCCCATTTTTGCAATGCATCTTGTTACATCTTCGCAACGCATCCCATTTTTGCAATGCATCACGTTTTTGCAATGCATCACATTTTTACAATGCATCACATTTTTGCAACACATCCCTTTTTTGCTATGCATCCCCTTTCTTGCTACGCCCCCCATTTTTGCATTGCATCCCCTTCTATCTTCGCAATGCATCCTGTTTTTGCAATGCATCCCCTTCTATCTTTGCAACGCATCCCTGTTTTACAACACGTCCCCTCATATCTTTGCAATGCATCCCATTTTTCCAATGCATCCCATCATATCTTTGCAATCCATCCCTGTTTTTGCAACGCATCCCCTTCTATCTTTGCTACGCCTCCCATTTTTGCAATGCATCTGATTTGCAATGCATCCCCTTTTTTGCTACGCGTCCATTTTTGCAATGCATCCCATCGTATCTTTGCAATGCAGCCCTTTTTTGCAACGCATCCCCTTCCATCTTTGCAATGCAGCCCTTTTTTGCAATGCATCCTGTTGTATCCTTGCAACGCATCCTGTTTTTACGATGCATCACATTTTTGCAACACATCCCTTTTTTGCTATGCATCCCCTTTCTTGCTACGCATCCCATTTTTGCAACACATTCCCTTCCATCTTTGCAATACATCCCTTTTTTTGCAATGCATCCCCTTCTATCTTTGCAATGCATCCCGTTTTTGCACTGCATCCCATTTTTGCAATGCATCCCTTTCTATCTTTGCAATGCATCCCTGTTTTACAACACGTCCCCTCATATCTTTGTAATGCATCCCATTTTTCCACTGCGTCCCATCGTATCTCTGCAATCCATCCCTGTTTTGCAACGCATCCCCTTCTATCTTTGCAACGCCTCCCATTTTTGCAATGCATCTGATTTGCAGTGCATCCCCTTTTTTGCTACGCGTCCATTTTTGCAATGCATCCCATCGTATCTTTGCAATGCAGCCCTTTTTTGCAACGCATCCCCTTCCATCTTTGCAATGCAGCCCTTTTTTGCAATGCATCCTGTTATACCTTTGCAATACATCTCTTTTTTTGCAATGCATCCCTTTCTATCTTTGCAATGCATCCTGTTTTTGCAATGCATCCCATCCTATCTTTGCAATGCATCCCTATTTTACAACACGTCCCCTCATACCTTGCAATGCATCCCATTTTCCCAATGCATCCCATCATATCTTTGCAATGCATCCCATTTTTGCACTGCATCCCTTTTTTGCAACGCGTCCCCTCCTACCTTTGCTACGCACCCCGTTTTTTGCAATGCATCCTGTCACATTTTTGCAACATACTTCTGCTCCCCCTCCTCCCCCCTTCCCAGCCCTGCTGTCCCCACGCATCAGCCGCATGCCCTGCAGCTGCCCTGCATGGCCTCAGCATGGATCCCATTTCATCCCATAATAGCACTTTGCAGGCGCCCGGGGTCCAACCTTCAGCTCTTCTTTGCAATGCAGCCCTTCGGTTTTTTTGCAACGCATCCCCTCCCGTCTTTGCTACGCATCCCATTTTTGCAATGCATCCCATTTTTGCAATGCATCCTCTTATATTTGTGCAATGCATCTCTTTCCTCGCAATGCATCCCCTTCTATCTTTGCAATGCATCCCATTCTTGCAATGCATCCCATTTTTGCACTGCATCCCATTTTTGCAATGCATCCTGTTATATCTTTGCAATGCAGCCCTTATTTGCAATGCATCCCCTTTTTTGCTACGCATCTATTTTTGCAATGCATCCCATTTTTGCTATGCATCCCATTTTTGCTATGCAGCCCTTTTTCACAATGCAGCCCTTTTTTGCAATGCATTCCCTTCCATCTTTGCAGCATCCCATTTTTGCAATGCATCCTGTTACATCTTTGCAATGCATCCCCTTTTTTGCTATGTGTCCATTTTTGCAATGCATCCCATCGTATCTTTGCAATGCAGCCCTTCTTTGCAACACATCCCCTTCTATCTTTGCTATGCATCCCATTTTTGCAATGCATCCTCCTATATTTGTGCAATGCATCTCTTTCCTCGCAATGCATCCCCTTCTATCTTTGCAATGCATCCCGTTTTTGCAATGCATCCCTTTTTTTTTTTTGCAATGTGTCCCACTGTACCTTTGCTATGCATCCCATTTTTGCAGTGCATCCCACTTTTGCAATGCATCCCATTTTTGCTGTGCAGCCCTTTTTCGCAATGCAGCCCTTTTTTTGCAATGCAGCCCCTTCCATCTTTGCAATGCATCCCATTTTTGCAATGCATCCTGTTATATCTTTGCAATGCAGCCCTTATTTGCAATGCATCCCCTTTTTTGCTATGCATCTATTTTTGCAATGCATCCCATCATTTGTTTGCAATGCATCCCGGTTTTTGCAATGCATCCCATTTTTGCTATGCAGCCCTTTTTTGCAATGCATCCCCTTTTTTGCTACGCATCTATTTTTGCAATGCATCCCATTATATCTTTGCACTGCATCCCATTTTT
Source organism: Lophura nycthemera (assembly GCA_021292215.1). Lineage (NCBI taxonomy): Eukaryota > Metazoa > Chordata > Aves > Galliformes > Phasianidae > Lophura > Lophura nycthemera. The sequence goes on from JADANK010000583.1 coordinate 74,553, forward strand.
GCACTGCATCCCATTTTTGCACTGCATCCCATTTTTGCAACGCATCCTCTTCCATCTTTGCAATGCATCCCGTTTTTGCAATGCATCCTGTTCTATCTTTGCAACGCAACCCTTATTTGCAATGAACTCCAACTGCACCTGGGTCTGCAATTGCAACTGCAAGTGGAATTCCAATTGCAGCTTCAACTGCAACTGCAATTCAAAATTGCAACCTTAACTGCAATTGGAAATGCATCGGGAACTGCAATTGCATCTGGAACTGGAACTGCAGTTCCAAATTGTAACTGCAACTGGAATTGCAATTGCAAATGCATCTGGAACTGCAATTGTATCCGGAACTGCAATTGCAAAATGCAACTGGAACTGGAATTGCAACTGCAACTGCATCTGGAACTGCAGCTGCACCTGCACACAGCAACTGCCCCAATTGCAACTGTAGCTGCAGCTACAATTGGATCTGCACGCAGTGACTGCACCTGCAAACTGCAACTGCACCTGAACACAGACACTGCAGTTGCAAACTGCAATTGCACCTGCAGACAACAGGCCCTGCAAGCTGCACCTGCAACAGCCCTTGCAAATTGCAATTGCACCTGCAAAAAACAACAGCCTCTGCAAAGTGCAACAGCCCCAAACTGCAATTGCAGCTGCAAACAAAAACAGCCCTTGGAAACTGGAATTGCAGCTGCAAACAAAAGCAGCCCCTGCAGGCTGCATCTGCAACAGCCCTTGCAAACTGCAATTGCACCTGCAAATAACAACAGGCTCTGCAAAGTGCAACGGCCCCTGCAAACTGGAATTGCAGCTGCAACAAACAACAGCCCCTGCAAACTGGAATTGCACCTGCAAACAACAACAGGCCCTGCAAGTTGCATCTGCAACAGCCCTTGCAAACTGCAATTGCAGCTGCAAACAACAACAGGCTCTGCAAAGTGCAACGGCTCCTGCAAGCTGCAATTGTACCCACAAACAAAAACAGCCCTTGCAAACTGCAATTGCACCTGCAAACAACAACCAGCCCTTGCAAGCTGCATCTGCAACAGCCGTTGCAAACTGCAATTGCAGCAGCAAACAACAGACTCTGCAAAGTGCAACAGCCCCTGCAAACTGCAATTGCACCTGCAAAAAACAACAGCCCTTGCAAACTGGAATTGCAGCTGCAAACTGCAACAGGCTCTGCAAAGTGCAATGGCTCCTGCAAACTGCAATTGCACCTGCAAACAACAGCCCCTGCAAGCTGCATCTGCAACAGCCCCTGCAAGCTGCAATTGCAGCTGCAAACAAGAACAGCCCTTGCAAACTGCAATTGCACCTGCAAACAACAACAGCCCCTGCAAGCTGCAATTGCACCTGCAAACAACAACAGCCCCTGCAAACTGCAATTGCAGCTGCACACAGATGCAGCTGCTCCCAGCCCAAAGGCCGTGCAAAGAAGTGCAGCTTGCAGCTGGAATTGCAGCAGGTGATTGCAGACCCCCCTCGTGCACCCGATCCCCACTGGGGTCTGTGGGTGCAGCGGCTGCACCGCGTGATGCTGCAGCTCCAAACGCAGCTGTGCTCACAGCAGCTTCCTGGAGGAGCCACGGAGCAATTAATGGTGCTTCATTAATCTCATCAGTGTAAGCAAGCCGTCTGCTCTGACACGATGCAGGGCTGCGTGCTGGGGGGGGGGGGAAGGGGGCGGGAATGAATTGGAGGGAGGGAGGGATGGAAGGAACAGAGGGAGGATGGAAGGAGGGATGGTGAGGAGGAAGGATGGGGAGGGCTGGATGGGGGGTTGGGGGAAGGCAGAGGGATGGATGGAGGGAGGGAGGGATGAAGGGGGGATGGGGGAGGGAGGATGGAAGGAAAGGATGGAGGGAGGGGGGAGGAAGGGAGGAGGGAGAAGAATGGAAAAAATGGAGGGGAGGGATGGAAGGATGGAGGATGGGGGATACAAGGGATGGATGGGGGATGGAATATGGTGGAAGGATGGGGGGGGAGGGCTGGGGGGGGGGGTTTAAGGGGGTAGGGGAAAGGCTGGATTTTAAAGGGTGGGTGGTTTGGGGTGGAAGGAGGATGGAGGGGGAGGTGGTGGGTTTAAAATTTTTGTGGGGGTGGGGAAAGGACCCGGGGATTTTGGGGGGGGTTGGGGCTGGGGGAGGTTTTGGGGGGAATGGGTGGGGGATGGTGGGGGGGAACGGGGGGGGGGGTTTGGGGATGGTGGATGGTGGAAGGGGGGGATGGTGGAGGGGGGTTTAAAGGGGGGGTTTTTATTTAAGGGGGTGGTGGGGTTTTCGGGTTTGGATGGTGGGGTGGGTAAAAGGGGGTGGGGGGGGTTTCCCTTTGGATACTTTTCTTCCTTTTTATGGTAAGGAATTGGAAAGGGCCCGGGATGGGGGGGTTGTGGGGTAGGGGGGTCTTTAATGGAAATTTTGGGAGGGACGGGATAGGGTTTTGGGGGGGGAAGGGGCAGGGGTTTTTTTTGGGGGGGGGTGGGGGGATTTTGGTGGAAGGGAGGGGGATGGGGTGGAAGGAAAAGAGGTTTTGGTGATGGGGGGGGGGGGGGGGGGGGAAGGGGGGGGTGGGTGGGGGGAGGGTGGATGTTGGTGGGGTGGGGGATGGGGGGGGCGGAGGGGGGGTGGAAGGAAGGGTGGGTGGTTGGGATTGGGGGGGGTGGGGGTTTGGGGGGAGGCGGTGGGGGGAATTAAGGATGGGGTGGATGGGCGGGGGAGTGGTGGGGGCGGGGGGTATGGTGGAGGAGGGAGGAAAGGGTGGATGGCGGATGGTGGGGGGGGAAGGGATGGAGGGGGATGGGGGGGGGGGTTTGTAAGGAGGGGGTGGATGGGGGGGTGGAAAGGAGGGTGGGGGGAGGGGACAGGGGGGGGTGGGGGAGGGTGGGGGGCGGGGGGGGGATGGGGGATGGATGGGGGAGGGGGGGGGGGTGGCGGGGTGGGGGGTTGGGGGGTGGGATGGATGGGGGGGGGGGGGGAGGGGGGGTGGAGGGGGGGGGGTGTGGATGGTGGCGGCCCGGGGGGGCTGGGGGGTGGTGGGGAGGAACCGGGATTTGGGGGGTGGTGGAGGGGGATGAAGAAAACGGGGGGGAAGGGGGGGGGGGGGGGGGGGTGGCGGGGAACCCCCAAACGGGTGGTGAGGACGCAGCGCCCCCCCCCCCCCATCCCCTCCCCTCCCCCCCTCCCCAATGACAGCAGCTCCTCGGCTCGCTAATTACCGCCCCTTTAATCCAATCAAGGCTCCCTCGACCCGCCGAGGCCGAGGCAGCCCTTAATTACCTCATCTTTCCTATGGGCCTAACGAGGGGCAGCGGGAAGGAAACACTTCTGGGATCTCTGCTGCTCCCAGATGTCGTTTGGCTCAGCGCTGCTGCCACTCGTTGTGCACGCACGGGGCCGTTTGCACGGGGCTGTTTGCACGGAGCTCTTTGCACAGTGCACTTTGCACGGGGCTGTTTGCACAGAGCACTTTGCACGGAGCACTTTGCATGGAGCTCTTTGCACGGGACCGTTTGCACGGGGCTGTTTGCATGCAGCTGTTTGCACAGAGCTGTCGTTTGCACGGAGCAGTTTGCACGGAGCAGCATGCACACGGCTGTTGCACGGAGCAGTTTGCACAGAGCAGCATGCACGGGGCTGTTTGCACGGGGCCACTGACACAGGCCTGTTGCACGGGGCTGTTGCACAGGCAGCATGCATGGGGCTGTTGCACAAGGTTGTTTGCACAAGGCTGCTGTTTGCACGGGGCTGCTGTTTGCACAGGGCCGTTTGCACGAGGCTGCTGTTTGCACGAGGCTGTTTGCACAAGGCTGCTGTACAAGGCTGCTGTTTGCACAAGGCTGTTGCACGAGGCAGCGTTTGCCAAACTGCCGTTTAGCCCGAGGGGTTTTGCCAGGGTGCTATTTCACGAGGCTGTTTAACAGGGCTTTGACAAGGCTGCCATTTGCCAAGACTGATTGCACAGAGCCATTTGCCAAGGCTGCCGTTTGCAGAGGCTGTTTTGAACAGGCATTTCCACAAGGCTCCATTTTGCAAAGGCGCCATTGCACAAGGCTGTTGCACAAGCCGTTTGCAAAGCCCTGCTGTTTTTGCACAAGGCTGTTTGCACAGGGCTGCCATTCGCAGAAGACTGATTGCACACAGCCATTTGCACAAGGCTGCCATTTGCACAAGGCAGTTTGCACAAAGCTGCCATTTGCACAGAGCCACTTGCACAAGGCTGCCGTTTGCACACGGCCGTTTGCACAGAGCCACTTGCACAGGGCTGCTGTTTGCACAAGGCTGCTGTTTGCATGAGGCCATTTGCACATGAGGCTGCTGTTTGCACAGAGCTGTTTGCACAAGGCTGCCATTTGCACAAAGCTGCCGTTTGCACAAGGCTGTTTGAACAAGGCTGCTATTTGCACAGAGCCATTTGCACAAGGTTGCTGTTTTTGCACAGAGCCATTTGCACAGGGCTCCCGTTTGCACAGGGCTGTTTGCACGCAGCCATTTGCACAAAGCTGCCATTTGCACAAGGCCATTTGCACAAGGCTGCCGTTAGCACGCGGTTGTTTGCACTGAGCCATTTGCACAAAGCTGCAGTTTTTGCACGAGGCTGTTTGCACAGGGCTGCCGTTTGCACAGGGCCGTTTGCACAAGGCTGCCATTTGCACAGAGCCATTTGCACAAGGCCATTTGCACAAGGCTGCCATTTGCACGAGGCTGTTTGCACAGAGCCATTTGCACAAAGCTGCAGTTTTTGCACGAGGCCATTTGCACAGGGCTGCCTTTTGCACAAGGCCATTTGCACAAGGCTGCCATTTGCACAGAGCCATTTGCACAAGGCCATTTGCACAAGGCTGTTTGCACAACACCGCTGTTTGCACAGAGCCATTTGCACAAGGCTGCAGTTTTTGCACGAGGCCGTTTGCACAGGGCTGCCGTTTGCACAGGGCCGTTTGCACGAGGCTGCCTTTTGCACGAGGCCGTTTGCACACAGCCATTTGCACAAAGCTGCAGCTTTTGCACGAGGCCGTTTGCACACAGCCATTTGCACAAAGCTGCAGCTTTTGCACACGGCCGTTTGCACGAGGCTGCCGTTTGCACGAGGCTGCTGTTTGCACACGGCCGTTTGCACGAGGCTGCCGTTTGCACGAGGCTGCTGTTTGCACACGACCGTTTGCACGAGGCTGCCGTTTGCACGAGGCCATTTGCACAGGGCTGCTGTTTGCACACAGCCGTTTGCACGAGGCCGTTTGCACAGGGCTGCTGTTTGCACACGGCCGTTTGCACGAGGCGGCCGTTTGCACGAGGCCGTTTGCACGCCGTCCCACGTCCCCGTGCCCGCAGCGGGGCCGCAGCCAAGCTCCCTTCCTGTTGACGTCCCGCTGTCAGCGCGGCTCAAGGACTTCCCGGCACGGAACAGCGCGGCCCCGCTGACGTCCACCCGCCCCACAGCACACAGAAGGGTCAGGGCCCCACGCATCCTATAAGCAGTCCTATATCCTATAGAAGGACTCACGAGCCCCACTGTCTTCCATCCCCACCCCATATCCCATAGAAGGGGTCAAGAGAGCCATGCAGCCCTATATCCAAACCCCAGATCCCATAGAAGCACCCCACACCCCCACTGCCACCCACTGCCACCCCATATCCCATAGAAGGGACCATGGGACCCATACAGCCCTATATCCACAGCCCAGATCCCACAGAAGGATCCCACACCCCCACCATCACCCATCCCCACCCGATAGCCCACAGAGGGGGCCACAAGAGCCATGCAGCCCTATATCCACACCCCAGATCCTATAGAAGGAGTCACGAGTCCCACTGTCTCCCATCCCCACCCCATAGCCCATAGAAGGGGCCATGTGCCCCACGCAGCCCTATATCCCCACCCTATATCCTACAGAAGGAGCCATGAGCCCCACTGTCTCCCATCCCCACCCCATATCCTATATGAGGGGCCATGAGAGCCATGCAGCCCTATATCCACACCCCAGATCCCATAGAAGCACCCCACACCCCCACTGTCTCCCATCCCCACCCCATAGCCCATAGAAGGGGTCACGAGACCCATGCAGCCCTATATCCACAGCCCAGATCCCACAGAAGGATCCCACACCCCCACAGTCACCCATCCCCACCCCATATCCTATAGAAGGGGCCATGTGAGCCATGCAGCCCTATATCCACACCCCAAATCCTATAGAAGGATCCCACACCCCCACCATCACCCATCCCCACCCCATAGCCCATAGAAGGGGCCACGAGAGCCATGCAGCCCTATATCCACACCCCAGATCCCATAGAAGGGACCATGGGCCCCATGCAGCCCTATATCCACACCCCATATCCTATAGAAGGAGTCATGAGCCCCACTGTCTCCCATCCCCACCCCATATCCTAAATGAGGGCTCATGTGCCCCATGCAGCCCTGTATCCACGCCCCAGATCCCATAGAAGGATCCCACACCCCCACCATCACCCATCCCCACCCCATATCCCATAGAAGGGGCCACGAGAGCCATGCAGCCCTATATCTCAACCCCATATCCTATAGAAGGGACCATGGACCCCATACAGCCCTATATCCCCACCCTATATCCTATAGAAGGAGTCATGAGCCCCACTGTCTCCCATCCCCACCCCAGATCCTATATGAGGGGCTATGAGACCCTTGCAGCCCTATATGCACACCCCAGATCCTATAGAAGCACCCCACACCCCCACCATCACCCATCCCCACCCCATATCCCATAGAAGGGGTCATGAGAGCCATACAGCCCTATATCCACACCCCAGATCCCATAGAAGAGACCATGGACCCCATACAGCCCTATATCCCCAACCCATATCCTATAGAGCCAGTCATGACCCACTGTCTCCCATCCCCACCCCAAGCCCATAGAAGGGTCCGAGACCCACAGCCCTTTTCCACACCCCCAGACCTATGAAGGAGTCATCGGCCCCACGCTCCCATCCCCACCCCAATCCCTATAGAAGGGGCCACAAGACCTTGCAGCCCTATATCCCACCCAATCCATAGAAGTATCCCCAACCCCTACCATCACCCATCCCCACCCCATTCCCAAGAAGGGGCCACGGACCCATAACCCATATCCCCAACCCTTCCTAAAAAGGAGTCATAAGCACCACTGTCTCCCATCCCCACCCCCATATCCCATAGAAGGGGTCCGAAACCAGCCCCTATATCACATCCAAATATCCTATAGAAGCTCAGGGCCCCCTGTCTCCCATCCCCACCCCCAATCCCTATGAAGGGGCCATGAAAACCCTTGCAGCCCTACCCACACCCGATCCTATAGAAAGGCAAAACCCCACTGTCTCCCTCCCCACCCCCTACCCTAGAAGGGGCCCGAGAGCCATGCCCCTTTTCAACCCCAGATCCTAAAGAAGGGGCCACGGAGCCATACACCCTATAACCCCACCCATACCATAGAAAGGATCCCACACCCCCCTGTCCCCTCCCCCCCCATAGCCATAGAAGGGGCCCACGAGAGCCATACAGCCCCATATCCACAGCCCAGATCCCATAGAAGGGACCATGGGCCCCACTGTCTCCCATCCCCATCCCATAGCCCATAGAAGGGGCCATGTGCCCCATACAGCCCTATATCCACACCCCAGATCCCATAGAAAGGGTCATGATCCCTTGCAGCCCTATATCCACACCCCAGATCCTATAGGAGCCATGAGCCCCACTGTCTCCCATCCCCACCCCATATCCCACAAAAGGGGTCACGAGAGCCATGCAGCCCTATATCCACACCCCAGATCCTATAGAAGCACCCCACACCCCCACCATCACCCATCCCCACCCCATATCCTATATGAGGGGCCATGAGAGCCATGCAGCCCTATATCTCAACCCCAGATCCCATAGAAGGACCCCACACCCCCACTATCTCCCATCCCCACCCCATATCCTATAGAAGGGGCCACGAGAGCCATGCAGCCCTATATCCACACCCCAGATCCTATAGAAGGGATCATGGGCCCCACACAGCCCTATATCTCAACCCCATATCCTATAGAAGCAGTCATGAGCCCCACTGTCACCCATCCCCACCCCATATCCCATAAAAAGGGTCACGAGAGCCACGCAGCCCTATATCCACACCCCAGATCGTATAGAAGGACTGATGAGCCCCACTGTCTCCCATCCCCACCCCATATCCCATAGAAGGGGCCATGTGCCCCATACAGCCCTATATCCCCACCCTATATCCTATAGAAGGATGCCACACCCCCACCATCACCCATCCCCATCCCATATCCCATAGAAGGGGCCACAAGACCCTTGCAGCCCTATAGTCAAGCCCCAGATCCCATAGAAGCACCCCACACTCCACCATCACCCATCCCCACCCCATATCCCATAGAAGGGGCCACGAGAGCCATGCAGCCCTATATCCACACCCCAGATCCTATAGAAGGAACCATGGACCCCATACAGCCCTATATCCCCACCCCAGATCCCATAGAAAGGGTCATGATCCCTTGCAGCCCTATATCCACACCCCAGATCCTATAGGAGTCATGAGCCCCACTGTCTCCCATCCCCACCCCAGATCCCATAAAAGGGGTCACGAGAGCCATGCAGCCCTATATCCACATCCTATATCCTATAGAAGGACTCACGAGCCCCACTGTCTCCCATCCCCACCCCATATCCTATAGAAGGGGCCATGTGCCCCACGCAGCCCTATATCCCCACCCTATATCCTACAGAAGGAGCCATGAGCCCCACTGTCTCCTATCCCCACCCCAGATCCTATATGAGGGGCTATGAGACCCTTGCAGCCCTATATGCACACCCTATATCCTATAGAAGCACCCCACACCCCCACCATCACCCATCCCCACCCCATATCCCATAGCAGGGGTCACGAGAGCCATGCAGCCCTATATCTACATCCTATATCCTATAGAAGGACTCACGAGCCCCACTGTCTCCCATCCCCACCCCATATCCTATAGAAGGGGCCACGAGACCCTTGCAGCCCTATAACCACATCCCATATCCCATAGAAGGGACCATGAGCCCAACACAGCCCTATATCCACACCCCAGATCCCATAGAAGGATCCCATACCCCCACTGTCTCCCATCCCCACCCCATAGCCCATAGAAGGGGCCACGAGAGCCATGCACCCTATATCTCAACCCCATATCCTATAGAAGGGACCATGGACCCCATGCAGCCCTATATTCACACCCCATATCCTATAGAAGGAATCATGAGCCCCACTGTCTCCCATCCCCACCCCATATCCCATAGAAGGGGTCATGAGAGCCATGCAGCCCTATATCCACACCCCAGATCCCATAGAAGGGACCATGGACCCCATACAGCCCTATATCCACACCCCAGATCCCATAGAAGGATCCCACACCCCCACAGTCTCCCATCCCCACCCCATATCCCATAGAAGGGGTCAAGAGAGCCATGCAGCCCTATATCCACACCCTATATCCCAATGAAGGGGTCATGGACCCCAATACAGCCCTATATCCCCTCCCTATATCCTATAGGAGTCATGAGCCCCACTGTCTCCCATCCCCACCCCAGATCCTATAGAAGGGGCCACGAGAGCCATGCAGCCCTATATACACACCCCAGATCCCACAGAAGGATCCCACACCCCCACAGTCTCCCATCCCCACCCCATATCCCATAGAAGGGGCCATGTGAGCCATGCAGCCCTATATCCACACCCCAGATCCTATAGAAGGGGTCATGGGACCCATACAGCCCTATATCCCCACCCCATATCCTATAGAAGGGGCCACGAGAGCCATGCACCCCATATCTCAACCCCATATCCTATAGAAGGGACCATGGACCCATGCACCCCCTTATCCCACCCCCTACCTATAGAAGGGGGCCATGACCCTCACTTCAACCCATCCCCACCCCATAAACCATAGTGGGGGCCCCCTCACCCCCAGCCCTCCTCACCCCCCCAGCCCCCACCCCACCCCCCACAACCTCACTCAACCCAATAGCTCCCACCGTAACCCCATTAGCCCTCCCACCCTACAACCTCATGACCCCATAGGGCAGCCCTCTCACCCCAGACTCCCATCAATCACCCCACAACCCTCCTCACCCCCACAACCCCTCACCCTACAAACACTCATGACCCCCTAGCAGCCCCTCCTCCATCCATAGCCCCACCATCACCCCAACAACCTCCTTAACCCCACAGCCCCAACCATCACCCCATAAGCTCCCATCATCACCCACAGCCCCCCACCATCACCCCACCCACAACCCCAACCCCCAAGCCCTCCTCACCCATAACCCACCCACCATCACCCCATAGCCCTCATCACCCTAACAAACTCATGACCCCATAGCACCCTCCTCACCCCATACCCCCACATCACCCCCCAAACCTCCTCACCCATTGCCCCCATCATCCCCCACAACAACCCTCCTCACCCCATAACCCCACCATCACCCCACAACCATCCTCACCCCATAGCTCCCACCATCACCCCATAGCCCTCCTCACCCTACAACCCTCATGACCCCATAGCAGCCCTCCTCACCCATAGCCCCCCACCACACCCCACAACCATCCCTCACCCCACAACCCTCCTCACCCCATAGCCCCCACCGTCACCCCATAGCCCTCATCACCCTACAACCCTCATGACCCCATAGCAGCCCTCCTCACCCCATAGCCCCCACCATCACCCCACAACCCTCAGCACCCCATAGCGGCCCTCCTCACCCCATACTTTCCATCATCACCCCACAAAACCCTCAGCACCCCCCCATAAACCCTCCCTCACCCATAGCTTCCACCCTCATTCCACCACCCCACAACCCTCAGCACCCCATAACCCTCCTCACCCCATAGCTCCCATCACCACCCCATAACCCCCCTCACCCCATAACCCCCATCATCACCCCACAACTCTCAGCACCCCATAACCACCACCATCACCCCATAGCTCCCACCATTCACCCCACAACCCTCAGCCACCCCACAACCCCCACCAATCAAACCCCACACCCCCTCACCCTACAAACCCTCACGACCCATAGCAGCCCTCCTCACCCCATAGCCCCCACCATCACCCCACAACCCTCCTCACCCCATAGCCCTCCTCACCCCATAGCCCCCATCATCACCCCACAACCCTCCTCACCCCATAAACCACCACCATCCACCCCACAACCCTCCCTCACCCCATAACCCCCCCTCCTCATAACCCCCTCATACCCCACAACTCTCAGCAACCCCCATAAACACCACCATCACCCTACAACCCCTCCTCACCCTACAACCCTCATGACCCCATAGCAGCCCCCTCACCCATAGCTTCCATCTCACCCCCACAACCCTCAGCACCCCATAACCCCACCATCACCCCATTAGCCCCCACCATCCACCCCACAACCCCATGACCCATAGCAGCCCCCTCCTCCCCCATTACTTCCATCATCACCCCACAACCCCCACCAACCCACAAACCCTCAGCAACCCACAAACACCCCATCACCCACAACCCTCCTCACCCTACAACCCTCACGACCCCATAGCAGCCCTCCTCACCCCATAGACTTTATGGGGTCTGGGACACGGCCCTATACGGTTATAGGGTGCAATTCCCACACAGGGCTCACAGCACCCTCACCCCCCCCCACCTCGGCGCTAATGGGATCAGCGGTAATTAGGGAGCTCGTTAAGCAGCCGTTAATTGGGCTGGGAAATGGAATTGGGGCCATGTGGGACTGGAGGGGAATTTGATTTGGGGTCGGGGGGGGAACGGTGCTGGCGTGCCAAGCCCCAATCTTATAGGGCAGGGGGGGGGAGGTGATGGCCCTATTAGAGGGATTTGGCCCTATAGGTGGCTCTGGCCCTATAGAGGGCTCTGGTCCCATAGAAAGCTCTGATCCCCATAGAAGGCTCTGATCCCATAGAAGGCTCTGATCCCATAGAAGGCTCTGGCCCCATAGAGGGCTCTGGCCCCATAGGGAACCCTGACCCCATAGAAGGCTCTGGCCCCATAAAAAACCCTGACCCCATAGGAAGCTCTGAGTCCCATAGGGTACCCCGACCCCATAGAGAGCTCTGGCCCCATAAGGAACCCTGACCCCATAGGGAACCCTGACCCCATAGGGAACCCTGATCCCATAGAAAGCTCTGACCCCATAGAGAGCTCACGTCCCATAGAGGACTGTGGCCCCATAAGGAACCCTGACCCCATAGGGAACCCTGACCTTATAGAGGGCTCCAGCCCTATAGAAAGCTCTGGCCCCATAGGGAACCCTGATCCCATAGGGAACCCCGACTCCATAGGGGGCTCCGGCCCCATATAGAGTTCTGATCCCATAGAGAACCCTGACCCCATAGAGCGCTCCGGCCCCATAGAAAGCTCAGGTCCCATAGAGAACTACGGCCCCATAGGGAACCCTGACCCCATATGGGGGCTCCGGCCCCATACAGAGCTCTGGCCCCATAGGGAACCCTGACCCCATATAGAGTTCTGATCCCATAGAAAACCCTGACCCCATAGAGCACTCTGGTCCTATAGAGAGCTCTGATCCCATAGAGGGCTCCGGCCCCATAGGAAGCTCAGGTCCCATAGAGGACTCCGGCCCCATAAGGAACCCTGACCCCATAGGGAGCTCTGGCCCCATAGAGTACTCCGGTCCTATAGAGAGCTCTGGCCCCATAGGGAATCCTGACCCCATAGGGAGCTCTGGCCCCATAGAAAGCTCTGGCCCCATTAAAGAGCTCCGACCCCATAGGAACCCTGACCCCATAGAAAGCTCTGACCCCATAGGGGGCTCTGATCCCATAGGGGGCTCTGGCCCCATAGAGCACTCTGGTCCTATAGAGAGCTCTCACCCCATAAAGGGCTCTGGCCCCATAGGGAACCTTGACCCCATAGAAAACTCTGGCCCCATAGAGGGCTCTGATCCCATAGGGAACCCTGACCCCACAGAAAGCTCTGACCCCATAGAGCGCTCCGACCCCATAGAGAACTCAGGTCCCATAGAGAACCCTGACCCCATAGAGCGCTCCGGCCCCATAGAAAGCTCAGGTCCCATAGAGGACTACGGCCCCATAGGGAACCCTGACCCCATATGGGGGCTCCGGCCCCATACAGAGCTCTGGCCCCATAGGGAACCCTGACCCCATATAGAGTTCTGATCCCATAGAAAACCCTGACCCCATAGAGCACTCTGGTCCTATAGAGAGCTCTGATCCCATAGAGGGCTCCGGCCCCATAGAATGCTCAGGTCCCATAGAGGACTCTGGCCCCATAAGGAATCCTGACCCCATAGGGGGCTCTGGCCCCATAGAAAGCTCTGGCCCCATTAAAGAGCTCCGACCCCATAGGGAACCCTGATCCCATAGAAAGCTCTGACCCCATAGGGGGCTCTGATCCCATAGAGAACCCTGACCCCATAGAAGGCTCTGATCCCATAGAAAGCTCTGGCCCCATAGGGAACCCTGACCCCATGGAGCACTCCAGTCCTATAGAGAGCTCTGGCCCCATAGAGGACTCCGGCCCCATAGGGAACCCTGACCCCATAGGAAGCTCCGGCCCCATAGGAAGCTCTGGTCCCATAGGGAACCATGACCCCATAGAAAACTCTGGCCCCATACAGGGCTCTGATCCCATAGAAAGCTCAGGTCCCATAGGGAACCCTGACCCCATAGAGGGCTCTGGCCCCATAGGGAACCCTGACCCCATAGAGGGCTCTGGCCCCATAAGGAACCCTGACCCCATAGGGAACCCTGATCCCATAGAAAGCTCTGACCCCATAGAGAGCTCAGGTCCCATAGAGAGCTGTGGCCCCATAGAAAGCTCTGACCCCATAGAGCGCTCCGGCCCCATAGACAGCTCAGGTCCCATAGAGGACTCTGGCCCCATAAGGAACCCTGACCCCATAGGGAGCTCTGAGTCCCATAGGGAACCCTGACCCCATAGGAAGCTCTGGTCCCATAGAAAGCTCTGACCCCATAGAGGGCTCTGACCCCATGGAGCACTCCAGTCCTATAGAGAGCTCTGGCCCCATAGAGGACTCTGGCCCCATAGGGAACCCTGACCCCACAGAGCGCTCCGGCCCCATAGGGAACCATGACCCCATAGAAAGCTCTGGCCCCATACAGGGCTCTGATCCCATAGAAAACTCAGGTCCCATAGGGAACCCTGACCCCATAGAGGACTACGGCCCCATAGAGAACCCTGACCCCATAGAAAGCTCTGACCCCATTAAAGAGCTCCGACCCCATAAGCAGCTCCTTTCCCCCAGCACCACGGGGTCACCCCACGGATTTCCATCCCCCCACCCTATAACACGCCACACCCCATAGATCCGCCTCAATCCTAAAAACATCCCCCGATGCCAACGGGAGCCACGGATGCCCCCACCCCTTACATTTTAGGGTCAGGCTATGGGGTGGGGACCCTTTATAGGGCAGGGCAGAGGAAACCGGCACGGAAAGAAGCGTCCGTGAATTGTGGGGCCGTTTTCCTTCCCCCCCCCTTCCTCCTCCCCACCTCTTTTATGGCCCCACTGATGCCGCAGGGAGGAAACAGCCTCTGACCCTATAACCTTCCCCCCCCCCCTACATCCCATCTCCGGCCCTATAACGGCGGGATGTGGGACTATAGGGGCTCCCTGCGCCGTTCCGTATCCACCGAAGCAAATCCCAAAGCAAAGCGACCCCAAAAAGACCCCAAAAAGACCCCAAGGAAGGAAAGCAACCCCAAAGCGATCCCAAAGAAAACCCAAAGGAAAGCAACCCCAAAGCAAAGAGACCCCAAAGGGACCCCAAAAGGAAAGAAACTCCAAAGCAATCCCAAAGAAACCCCAAAGCACAGAGACCCCAAAGCAAAGAGACCCCAAAGGGACCCCAAAAGGAAAGAAACCCCAAAGCAATCCCAAAGAAACCCCAAAGCAAAGCGACCCTAAAGCGACCCTAAAGGGAAGAAACCCCAAAGCAATCCCAAAGCAAAGCAATCCCAAAGGAACCCCAAAGCAAGGAAACCCCAAATGACCCCAAAGAAACCCCAAAGGGACCCTGAAGGAAAGCAACCCCAAAGTGACCCCAAAGCAAGGAAACCCCAAAGCAAAGAGACCCCAAAAGGACCCCAAAAAGACCCCAAGGAAGGAAAGCAACCCCAAAGCGATCCCAAAGAAAACCCAAAGCAAAGCGACCCCAAAGCAAAGCGACCCCCAAAGCAAAGCGACCCCAAAGCAAAGAGACCCCAAAGGGACCCTAAAGAGAAGAAACCCCAAAGCAATCCCAGAGCAAAGCAATCCTACGGAAACCCCAAAGCAAAGCGACCCCAAAAAGACCCCAAAAAGACCCCAAGGAAGGAAAGCAACCCCAAAGTGATCCCAAAGAAAACCCAAAGCAAAGCGACCCCGAAGAAACCCCAAAGCAAAGAGACCCCAAAAGGACCCCAAAAGGAAAGAAACCCCAAAGCGACCCCAAAGAAACCCCAAAGCAAAGCGACCCTAAAGCGATCCTAAAGGGAAGAAACCCCAAAGCAATCCCAAAGCAACGCAATCCCAAAGGAACCCCAAAGCAAGGAAACCCCAAAGGGACCCCAAAGAAACCCCAAAGGGACCCTGAAGGAAAGCAACCCCAAAGTGACCCCAAAGCAAGGAAACCCCAAGCAAAGAGGACCCCAAAGCCAAAGAAACCCCAAACAAAATCCCCGAGCAAAGCAATCCCCAAAAAACCCCAAAGGCAAAGCAACCCCAAAAAGACCCCAAAAAGACCCAAGGAAGGAAGCAACCCCCAAAACGATCCAAGAACCCCAACAAAAATGACCCCAAAACAAGCGAACCCCCAAAGAAACCCCCAAAGAAAGAGACCCCCCAAAGCAAAGAGACCCCAAAAGACCCCAAAGGAAAGAAACCCCGCAAGAACCCCAAAACCCCCAAGGGAAAACCCCCAAAGGACCCCGC